>JAATLQ010035031.1:0-26228 GCA_013421005.1 Heliconius erato x Heliconius himera | reverse complement strand
TGAAATTTTCAAGTAAATCGGTTCAGTAGTTTCAGAGAAAAATGCGGACAACAATATGTCGACAGACAGACAGACAGACAGACAGACAGACAGACAGACAGACAGACAGACAGACAAGAAATTCAAAAAAAATCTTTTTGCTTTCTATTAGTCTTTTTAAGTGTCCCTCTATCCATTTCAGTCAAAATTACTAAATGTACAGACAACATATTTTTACTGTCTTATTATATATAGAGATAGAGATTATATATTTTAGTACTTTTTTTATTTATATAAAAATTGGTTTGTTTTATATTATAGTTTTTCACATTTTAACTGAAAGTTAACAATTTCTCCGTTCTCCACAATTCGTCCTAAATGTCTTATTGTCACTAGACCGGGAACGCTACAAATATTATTCATATATAAGTTCCACTGATTGAAATTTAAATCTATTTTTTATAAACTTATTGTGTCGCGCGGAACCTGACACTTCTACTGCGCTATAACGGAGTTCTTCGCTTCGATTCCTTTATTCCATTTATATATATGTTATATTTTCTGCTTACTTTTGCTAATAAATAGTTCAGTATTTTGTCTGTATTTTATAATTTTTGATGCTAAAACCAAATTTTAAGAAAGGCTAACAGATGGACCATTTTTTAATCCATTGGATTCGAAAGTTTACTTTACAGAATATTTGTATTTTTGTATACGGAAAGGGTGATATTTAAAAAAAAAAATCGACCCGTTCTAAAAGGTATCTAAAAATGTCCATGGTTTATACCAGTCTTTTTTGCTTTGTTGTTGCAATTGTATTTACTAGTGGTTTTCTTTTGTTGAATTAAATAATTGTTATTTTAAAATTTTATATATAGATTTCGAACGTAGCAAGACTTAGTACATCTAATGAGGCTCTGTATGGACCCATATATGTATAGTTAAGTTATTTTAACATTGAGCGCGCGACCTAGTTTCAACATTTAAGCTACGGGGCGCGGGATCAAATCTATTTTTATATGTTTATTTTATTCAGATTTGTAACATTTTTGTAATTGTTATAGGCACATTAATTGTAGTTGAAGTCAGTACGGTTGTACGTATTTTGTATCGGCTTTTCTAATGGACTGATGTGGTCATTTCATGTGTATTATTTTATCCTTTTTGCCAAATTCAATACTAAATTTTATACGAAGATATTTTAAATAATGATTAATAGGGCTTGACCTAAAACACGTTTTTTACTTTTTGAGCGCTCACTAAACAACATCGAGCTTAAGGAGTGCGGCTTCAAATCTTTTTAAGTTCGTTTTTTTTTAATTAAAATTAAGTTTTTTGCAGGATCCTAGATAGTGTTATTACACCACTGACATTAAATTTATCCATTGTATTTAATTTACCCACTATACGTCAGGGAAACAAATCGACATCTATGAACTTTAAGAGGGCTTGAACTTTAAAATTTTGTAACTAAGTAATACATCGATTTTCTTTTAAATACAGAACTTCAAAACCTTGACCTTATCACGCCACTATTGTTCTGTGGGTTCAAATTTTTTCAAATACAGAAAGGAATATTTTTGTTAATATAATTTTATACGCGTCATATTGTGTTGCCTCTAACTACACAGAGGTTTTATAGTGACATATTATGTAAATTTTTATATTTTTTTTTATATGTAGTTACAGTTACCCCGTACAGAGGGAACTTTAGTGTTACCACACTCCGTTCCCCCTTTGCGAATTCTGGAGGCATTGCGTGTTGAGTGGCGTAACTGAACACCACGCTTTGCCTTGACAACAGAGCGAAAAAATGAAAACATACATTTAAATAAATATTTAATTTCCACCAGTGGGAATTGAACCCACAACCAGTCGCGTTTACAATTACACACTTATGCTTTATAAAAATAAATAGAGAGGCTATTTATTTTTCTCCCGCAATTAACTGCTAGGAGAAGAACAGTGCAGTAAGATTCCACTCTCCGCTTGACATCCATTCCAGAGACAGTGCGTGTTGTGTGGACATGTTTGCGTTTAGTCTTACTAGGTAACTAGACCAATAAAATAATTTTTTTACACATTTTTAGCTTTTTTTTTTCATGAAATTAGTGGAAGAGTAGAGACTAAAGTGTTGTAATACTTGGTTCTTTATGCCTACGTCGCAAAAACAAAATATGTAATAAAAATAATTATAGTATTGTGAACTAATTAGATGTATTTCTTTATACGCCACCCACACGTTGCTACTTAAGAAGCTAACGATATACAAAGAATGTTGTACCTCGACTTATTTTCCTATGTACTTGTATTTCATATAACATAGCATTTTATGACGATAATGAGCCGTCTTGGCGGCTTAGAACCGCGTCTGACTTCAAACGCGAAGGTTGTAGGTTCGATCCCCATTCAATTGGTTTTGGTAAATATTTTAATTGGCCAAAATTAGTATTGCACGCATCATATTATTATCATTATCGTAAACTAAAAGTATAATAACGTAAAGTACTGGTCCAGTTGTAGAGTCTATGATGTAACATCACTAATGCGCATTGATCGTGGGTTCGAATCGCAGTTAAGGGAGAATATTTTTGTTTTTCTTTCTTAGTAAACAAAATGTCACGTTAGGTTAGGCTAATCAACACTCTTTTTGGGGTGTAGATCGGTAAGCAATGATCTAAACTTTCTCTACTCACCTAGTATTAAGAACCTCCGTCTTACTCTTTTCGCCTAAATTCGACACATTATTCCTTAAGTGGCAGAACTCAACGCCGCGCTTCATTATGTCAATAAAGCGGAAAAAATTAAATATTATATCGACAGAAATAGAGTGGATCTTGGGCCTAACTAACCTACGAAACCATGGGACTTTACAGGCAATAAGTATTATTGAGTCTTCTTCGATGGTTACAAATGATATCAAATTCTCTCATCGTGTGCATATTAGAGTACGTCTGGACGATTTTAAGCGACAACTGCCTGGCGCGAAGGGCGCTCCTTCGAAATATTCAAGTGTATTACTAAATTGACTTGTTAAGGTCTTGTTGATATTATTTTTTTTATTAAAAATAATAGTTTTATTATTTTTTTATTTGTGAGCGCCGTCGAGGCGCAGTGGAAGTGGAAACGCGATGGTTGTGGCTTCGATCGTTACTCGGGTTTTACATTGTATAGGGAACACATGTAATGTCTTGAATTTGGATAGAAAGCGGAAAACGGAATGTCTTAAAGTAGATTATCTCCGCCTAGTCTACTATGTGCTATGAAGCTGTTTTTGATGTATTTTAATATTGAACACGATACTTACAAAGAGTATTGATTGATTGCGGGTTCTAATTATGCTTTGCACATTTTGATATGACATACTATTTTATTTAGTCTCTTTTTAGGGTTTTGTACCTCAGAACAAAAAAAGAACCTTTATAGGATAACGTTGTTGTATGTCTATCAAGACCATTTATCTCGAGATATCTCGAGAGAAAAAATAGCTTTTAAGTTAAAGCAATCAAAAGATTATGTATTTATACTTAGTTTTTGCTGGATTTTGTATGAAATTCGTCGCGTGAACAAAAGTTTTAGGGTACTTCATGTAAATGTACAGCTATGAAGTTTGGCATTTTATTGAAAACTTATATCAAAAATCCATTACTAACTTATTTTTGTAGTTCATTTCATACAAGATGAGTGCATAGGCCCGCACACTTATGTTAGTCAACTTTATTCTCCACATAATCAAAACCTATAGGGTATTTTCCGTAATTGAGATTTTTTTTAAGAAGTGAAAACTTATAGTACAGATAAGGGTAAAAATCTGAAAAAATTATAATATATTACAAATAAAAACTGTTACAAACTCATAATAAAATAATTGAAATTGAAATTGGTACGGAATCCTCGGTAGGCGAGTCCAACTCGCAGAGTCAAGTTCAAGACAAAAGTTCAAGAACTTTTAACTTGAACTTGCACTTATTATTATCTTAAAAGATGTAAATAACATAGACATAATATGTACCCAGTAGGCAAAGGCTTCAATTTTGTATTTTTTTTAAACATTTTTAAAGTGTTATTCCACACTTAGAAAAGAAAAATACTTATTTAGAAAACGTATAAAAATTTGAACGCAGCGGGACTCGAACCCGCGCCTCCTGGAAACCGACCAGGCGCCCTGACCACTAAGCCATGCGTCAGAGCGCCTGGTCGGTTTCCAGGAGGCGCGGGTTCGAGTCCCGCTGCGTTCAAATTTTTATACGTTTTCTAAATAAGTATTTTTCAATTTTGTATTTTGTGTCGATTAATAAGCTTTTTAATAATAAAAAATATCGTCGTTGACTAATATATTTTGTGTAGTTCACCTTTTTCTGTATATACCAACTTATTTTTAGTATAACTCCATTTATTTTAAATTATTTTCCTTTTCTGTTATATTTGAATGATTAATAATGCTCTAATTTATGTGATTACAATATATGTATTGTTTGTTATACTACTTAATGTATCCAATGACGACAGTTCCGCTCAGGGTTTCGAGAAGCCCCTGTCATTGCAATTAGTCGACGTCGAATGTAAAGCGTCCTTTGATCAGAACTTTGTCATTGTCGATAATAAAATATATTATACCTAATTCAATAATAAATATATATATTTTAAACATAATTGAATATCGCGTTTTATAAAAAAAGATTTCGCAAGATAGGCGGAGAGAAACGTATCCGGTTTGTCTTGTTCAGGAAATGAAAAGTATTCTCTCCCACGAGTGGGAATCGAACTCTCACCACTGTAGCGTATACAATGAAACGCTGTGCCGCTGCGCCCCAACGGCCTCGTTTTGCTTCTTGATGTTAATAATTGATCAGTTAGCAAGAGAATTATTTTTGTCTTTGGAACCTGCAGCGCAGCGGGATAGGCGTCTGGTGGTAACGTAACAGTCACACCTTTGTGCCCCTGCGCCACGACGCGACGGCCTCAACTCAACAATTTACTATTTTCAATACAAGTGCCGTGTAAATTACAAAAAAAGTTCGATTGATTTTGTATTTTCTTAAATGATGTGTTCGCGTGTAAAGTGAAATCAGATAGAATGATGCATTAATAGAAATAAGAAGATTAGGAGAAAACTAAACAGTTAAAAATAAACTAAAAACTATTTAAAGAAATTTAGCTTTAATTCTCTGTTTTTTATATGCATACGCTACAAGCTTTTGCAATTTCATAAATTTATTATTTTCATATTACTACAAATTAATTTTTGAATAGAACATTGTTTTTAAAAAGGTTTTTTAATTAATATTTAACTTTATATTTTCCAATCAAGATAAGTTTCCTTTTCTCAGTTTTGTTTTTATTAAGTTTGGTATTATTTTGTAAATTAAACATAACCCTTGGTGGTGCTGAGACCTTAGACTGTCAGGGTTTAATGATTAAATATTTATAATAATTATAAATAATAATAAATAAATATTCTTTGTACGTGACAATTGATGATTTAAATCAAATATAATTGTTGTATTATTGAAGATAGTTTTTGAAAATAAAGTTTCGTTGACGGGCGCCATCTACCACCTGAGCGGCCAACTTGATGCACTTTGCGAAACGAGCGCCTCACACGTGAAACACCTGCATTTACTTATTTTATATTTTATTTGCATTTTTATACAGTTTAGTAATAAATTGCCTAAATGTATTAAGATGTGTAGGTAAGGTAAAAATATATATAGCTTTTAATGTATAATAACTATAAACACGTTTAAGTAAAATTAAACTTTTGATAAATAAGCAGTAATATTTATATATTCTATTATTGACAATGATTTTGATTCATCATAAACTACTGGATAATTTCAAACATAACAAAAATGATATATTTCGAAACACGTAAAACAACACGGGACTCGAACCCGCGTCTTTTACCCGTAACTGTAAACCGTACGTACGCTCCAGCCAATTATGCTATACGTTGTTAGCCGTAATGTTGGAGTAACCAATTATAATTATTTGTTATTACAATTGAGTATTGTACCTAAAATAATTATTAAAATATATATCCTAATCACTGCGCCTTCTTATCTATATATAGATAATCGATCAGACACACATTCCATATCGAGTGGATAACTTTCTAGATATGTAAATTAAGTAATATTAGGGCAAACCCACTTCAAGTCAATCTCACATTTAAGAGAAGAGACATTTCTTCAATACATTATTACATAATTTCTTTTTTATTCGTTTCGCGCTCTTACTAAGGTGCTGTATTTTAATAGGTAAAAACGGAACCTTCATAGGATCACTTTGTTGTCCGTCTGTCAAGTAACCGATTTTTTTTTTGTTGAAATGGTGGTGCATTCTACTCTGGTTTCTTAATGCTTTGGCAGGTCAATAAAGTTAAAATTGAAAATGTATAAAAAAAAAATTGAAAAAAAGCTTAGAATTCCATAAATGCACTTTTCTTCTAGCTCAACTCTGATTCCCGCATATAGCAATGTTAACAGAGGTTCTCTCTGCCTACCCACCCGGCAGAGACTCTATTTATACTCCATTTCCCACGCAATGCCCCCACAATATTTTCGAAACATTGAGTTGAGTGACGGAACTCAAACTTTACCACAGCGAGTTTTTGTCATTGTCATTGAGGCCGCCGTGGTGCGGCGTGTGTCTGGTTGTAAATAATTACAACCAGACACACGCTACACCACGGCGGTCTCAATGACAATTAAAAGGCCAATAAATATGATTAATTAAGACTGACACTAACTGAATTAGCTTATCTCACTCAGTATTTATGTAAAGATGTTTTTAAAAGCTTTTATTTAACTTGCAAGGTATGTTTATACATATGTATGTAGGCTCGGGTGGAATCTTTGAACTCAATTTTGACGTAGATATCTTTAACCGACTGTGCTAAAATTTTGTATACACGTATAGTTTGAATGACACGATAAGGTGTGTGACGTCATTCTAACGGAATAGTTATTTTTCATGCACTTTTACAATATGCATATCAAATGAAAGGGCTCCTTGAGAGTAAATTGGAAAAATAATGTAACGTTATTCTAAATCCAATATGGCGGACCATCCAAGATCTATAGTACATAAATATGTACATGTCTGTAATATGAGTATCAATATTGGGCTTGTACAGTATACAAAATGCAATGCAGTTGTCTACTTGGTCTCGAAACTCTTTGCTGGTTAAGCAAGTGTATGTGGCTTTAAGCAGTGAAAAAAATTAAAAGGTCTCCTTATTGAAGAGCTGGACTGTTTGGAGTTAACCGGCAAACTACCTTGCAATTTACTTGTGTAAATAAACTACTACTAATTTAATTATGTAAAATCTGCTAAGTTTACATTCTTAAAAATTCATCAGATAGAATGATGCATTAATAGAAATAAGAAGATTAGGAGAAAACTAAACAGTTAAAAATAAACTAAAAACTATTTAAAGAAATTTAGCTTTAATTCTCTGTTTTTTATATGCATACGCTACAAGCTTTTGCAATTTCATAAATTTATTATTTTAATATTACTACAAATTAATTTTTGAATAGAACATTGTTTTTAAAAAGGTTTTTTACTTATTTTATATTTTATTTGCATTTTTATACAGTTTAGTAATAAATTGCCTAAATGTATTAAGATGTGTAGGTAAGGTAAAAATATATATAGCTTATGTAAAATCTGCTACGTTTAAATTATTAAAAATAAAAATTCAATATATATAAATATTGATAATCGCGACAATATTTTATGATCATATAAATTGTTTATAATGAGGTTATAAGTTGATAGTTAAAATGTAAAAGGAAAAAAATACTTTCTTTATTTTAGAGCGGTTAAATGAAAGCTTTTTTAAAAAAGTTTTTTGGATTTAATTTATTTTTACATATAAAATCTAGTTGAAATGATTTTTTTGCTGCGCATGCGCATCTTGACATATTTTTATTACAAAATTAGAAATTTTCTCGTTGACAGCCTAATCATTAAATTTTTTGATTAATGAGATTGAAATTACAATATGTATTATGTATTATTTGGAATAGAACTATAGGTATACGGAGTAATTAAAAAGAGCCTAAAATAGATAAATTTTATATCTATTTATGACGAAGTCGGAAAGTTGTACAAGATTCCCTGTATATAATTTAACTCTAGGTTTTTTTTAAGTCTAATTATACAAGGAAAAAACGTAAAGCGCTGCCTAATTAAAAAATAAATTTAGATGCGATGGTTGCGAGTTCGATTCCGGTTTGAGGAAATGAGTGAACTTTTAAATTATTTTTAATCTGTTCTAATATGAAGTTAAATTCTGCCACTTACGAGCTAATATCACGACATTGAATAGAAAGATTAGAGCGGAGTGTCCTAATTTCAGCTCTATTTGTTTACACTGCTTTACGCGGAAAATGCAAGAAAAGCAAGACAATAGCATCCTTGTTTGAACTGTCCGTGTGCGTTATTAAAGTAATAGCTTTTTTATTTCTCACAATTTGGAAGGTGCATCTGCGCATATGAAAACAGTAGTGGCGCAGGGGCACAAGCGTGCGACTGTAAACGTTGACAGGTTGTGGTTTCGATTCCCACTCGAGGAAATGTGATATTTATTTCTTCGCGTCGAGGCAAAGCGCGGCGTTGAATTCCACTCTCAACACACGTGTGTGTTGAAGTGTCTTAACACCAGGTTCCCTCTGCCTACCCTATGTGCGGGATACAGCGTGAGGCAAAAAAAAAACTAATTTACTTTGCCTTATCTATATTTCCTACTAAAATCTTTATTTTCCCTAAATACTAAACAGTAAGGCTTGTTTGGGTGTGTCAAGAATTCTAAATCACCCGAAACATACTCAAGAAAATCAGAAGCGAATCGCTAGTAGCCGTAATGTGTTATAAAAATAGCCATAATTGGCCGGCGAGGTGCGTCTAATTGACACTGGCTACAGCGCCGGTGATCGCGGGCTCACATCCGTCCAGAGTTGTGTAACCTAATCCAGCAATACTATACAAGACTAGTTCTTTGTATTAGTCCACACGTAATATTTAGGAAATTTAGATAGATTAATTTTAGATTATTAAAGTGGCGAACTGAGTGTCTAGGCTTACTCTGGCTATCCTATCCTATATGTGCTATACAGCCATAAGGTAAAGAAATGTACACAAATAGTATCCAATATTTTGGTGGATAATCTTTTTCTCATTCCACTATAGTGTCATTATGTAACAACCAATCCTACTCCCCACTCTAACCTCTTTCTTCTCCTATTCCCCAGGCTTCCACAATCCACTCCCCTCTAATCTATCTAATCTTTCCTCCCTTCTCTACCTACATGTCTCCCATCCTCTGACCTCTTCCGCCTCCTGTCTTTAATCCGCTCTTTTGTGATAATGGTGTGTTGTCT
Organism: Heliconius erato x Heliconius himera; assembly: GCA_013421005.1. Classification (NCBI taxonomy): domain Eukaryota; kingdom Metazoa; phylum Arthropoda; class Insecta; order Lepidoptera; family Nymphalidae; genus Heliconius; species Heliconius erato x Heliconius himera. The sequence goes on along the minus strand of JAATLQ010035031.1, from coordinate 16,860 downwards.
GGTAGGAAGCCCTTCTGACATTTTTCCCTTTCTGTTTGTGCTTAAATGATGAGGAGAAAATGAAGAAGTTAGCAAAATATTTTTTCCCATCTTTAAAGTTTTGGCCCACAAACAAAACTATTTTTTAGAAGACATACAAATTTTAACATTGTGAGATTTTACCTCTTGGCAAACATCCAACCGATCTGGCTACTAAGCCATACGTTTGTGAACGTATAGCTTAATGGTCAGAGCGCAAATTTAAACATTTAATAAAATACTAATATTAATCCATTCCCCACGCACGGTCCAAAGTTCAAGACGTTGCGAGTCAAGTGGCGGAATTCAACGCCGCGCTTTGTCTTTTTACCAATGCGAGGAAATGAAAATAATACATTCCCCGTAGTTGGAGTCGAACCTATCATTGTCGACCATCCGACGCTGTGTCGCTGCGCTATGCCGATTTCAAAAATAATATATAATAATAAGCAGATATATAATATAAGAAAAACTATGTATTTTTTTGTCCAGGTAACACTATTCAATGTGTAGAAATTAAAACTTCATATATCAAGGAGCAATTTAAACATTTATAAACAATTGTAATATATAATAATCACCAGCAAAATTATAAAATAATATTTAACTGACATTCTTAGTACAATATTTCTAATTTAAATAGAAAACACGGCTTATGAGGAAACAACTCGTCTTTAAATAATTACATTGTTTACGAAACCCCAAATTTTTACACAACATGATTTCTTTTTGACGAAAAATAATATTATTTGTATTTATTTGAAACTCGTAATGTTAAAAATGTTAATTTTATCTATTCGATGTTTCTTTACGTTTAAACGTTCGCAAGTAGTGTGTGAATTAAAAATGCTTTTACTGGTAACTTGATCGTAACCCCCTCAATAGGTGTCAAGGCGCGAATGATGAATGCTATTACAAACGTCGAAGAAAAACAATATACTCTCAGTTATTATTATTATAATGGATTTCATGACAAAAATATGTGCAAAATATATGTATAAAGCTTGTGACAAATTTAAAATATAACGCCTAGCATCATACATTTTGACATTAGGTATATACACATGTACAATTTTAAAATGCTTTTGTTAACATGAGAAAAATAATTAAAAAATCGCAAAATGCCATTTCGCTAATAAATATTACGGCAACGTCTAGTATGAACTTTGACGTATATATTTATTTCTTTAGTTAAAGTTGCCATAGCAATAATATATGAAAAAAGAAATTGTTTGCGTGCAAAATATATATTGTAACTTACCATGTCGTACGCATAGGCCAGGACTCTTATCGTGTAGGCGGGTAGGTTCAGGATGACGAACACCGAGGAGACTATCAACAGCATCCTAGTGACCTTCTGCTGCGACCGCGGACAGCCCAGCAGCCGCGTACAACGCGCGCGCTGCCCCAAGCGCGGCTGCTCCGTCTTCATCAGCTGGTGGCGCGCCCGCTCCAGACGACACACGCCTATCATGATCCATGTGTTCAACACGATGATAATCCCCAAGGGGACAGTGAAAGACAATACGGTATCAACCAAATTGAACCTAGCAGCGTGCTCTAGGTACTCCCGGTCAATATTGCAATCATCGATGGTCGGGAGTGCGAAGCGCAACACGGGTAAATTCAATACAACGGAGGTTATCGTTAGACCGATGATGACGTGGCGGGCCCTAGTCAATGTGCACATAGCATTCCTCCTCAGTGGATAGAGTACTGCGACGAAACGTTCCACAGTAAAGGCTACGACCAACCACGCGCTCAAGCAACAAGTGACATACGAGACGTAAACAAATACTTGACAAAATCCCCCCGTGTGGAATAGACCGGTGAGTTGCGCGGCGCTCAGCCAAGGGGGCAACAGCTGGAGGAGGAAGACCGTGTCGGAAATCGCCAAAGCCGACAGGTATTGGCTAGTTGATTGTAAACGAAGCTTGCTGCTATAGAAGACGAAGACCGACAGCAGGTTCCCTAGAGAGCCGAGACAGATCAGCAGCGGAGTGTAGTAGAGGTAGAGCGCGCTGGCCGCCTGCATGGCCCAAAGGTCGAACTGCGTCTGATTGGCATCGTTGCCGAGCGGCTCCGTGGTGGTCTCGAGAGTAACGTCGCCACCCAGGGGTACCGTGGCGGACATGGCGCGCGTGCGTCTGCCGTGCCTACCCGTCGGTGACTGCGGACGAAGGGACGCCGCCTGTGTATATAAGCGCGATGCCCGGCTGCCAGTCACATTGCCACCATGCGACTGCTGCAGCGGACGGACTGACAGACGTCTTTATACCACTACTACCCAAATGTGTATGCTCATATCTTTGAAACTTTGTACGAAACTTTACACACGTTATCACATACTATTGAAATATTTCAACGAGATACACTGACACGATTTAATAAATTACTTTTATAGAAACTTTCATGAAACATCATTAACTTTTATAAACACTTTTCTTATTTTGAAAATAGTATTTTAATTTTGAACAATATATTGTTATTGTTTCGTACAAATATAACTTTTTACAGTCGGGAGTAACAACAAGTAGGTAATTCGTTCCAACGCTATACGAGTATGTAATCAGGAACACGACGCACTATTTGTATCACAGCACGATGTGGGGGACTTTATTGCGTTGTATTAGATGGAACTAGTTTATATTTGAATTGTTTTTCTATTTACATAACTATGCTTCATTTTTTGTCCAAATTTACCTAAATTCCTCAGTATAAAACATAGACAAAAATTATAACAATATATTTCTTCGTTTTTCATTTCGTTAGTGGCAGAAGTCTATAATTTCCTTTACGACGTTGTGAGTGGCGTAACTCAACGCTGCTCTTTATGTTATGAGAACCGGGAAATAAAGGCAAGGGCGTCAAATCGAAATCGACGTCACATCACGCTTATCGCCTATAGCCTATACGTATAGTACATTAATTAGAGGTTTAGATTTAGTCGCAATCAAACTCACTACTATCGCACATACAATTGACGCTGCACAAACATGGCTTCAAACTCCTCTTTTCATAGTCTTACATTCAAATAATTAGTAGAACCACTTATTCTCCTTTTTTACATAAACTTTATTCACTGATTTAGAAATTCAGATTTTTTACAATTAAAGTACACAGTGGGTGTTTTTACTCGTTTTTCTGAAAAATCACATTCACACAAACCATGATAATATTTGGTTTAGATGATACAATTTTGATCCACCTTTTATTCTCTGTAGTTATTTAAATTTAGGTCCATGGAGATAATTGGTAAATTGTAAATCATATTTAAAATTTTATTCGATAAATTGACTTACTTATATACTATCGGTAATATTTACTGTATAGTTCACTTATTAATATGGGTTCGGTACCAAGAAGAATGTCAGGGCACCTGTGGCAGTATTGTAGATGTCGATGGAGGAGAATAAAAGTAATTATTTTGTTTATTAATTTATCTTTTTTTTCTATTCTCTAACTGATATTTGCACAAAACAGTAGAAAGATCTATTTTCGTAACCCTTAAAATCATTTTTTGTTATGTTTCAATCTACGTTTATGCACTTTCATTAAGGTTAGATGAACTTCTAACCTAAAATTATTTTTGTTTGCTCCAACAAATAAATATCAATTCTAAATGTAATAAAACTTGAGTAATTTCACAATTTATTTCTTATGTAGAAATTTTCTTAACTTTTCATTTCGTCATCGAAATTGATTGCGTTTGAAGAATCCGTAGACTGCGTAAAGCTTTTAAATATATAATTATTTTAAGATAATAAGAAATTTATCTATAAACTATTGATGCAATTTTTCTCATACGTACGTAAATGATTTATAATTGTTTTATATACAAACTTTCTTTAAACTATATTAAAAGTATACTTATATTGTCTGATCGAATCTAATCGAATTTTTTCGCTGGTTCGCTTCTCTCGACTGTTTTTCCGCCCACTTAACAGGATCATAAAAAACCAAATTCTTAATTATTGGACAAGAAAATACTATAGCACTCAACTTGAGTTACATAGTTTTATTCTTAAATTAGTTAATCTCACGTACCTCGAACAAATCCATATCCATAGAGTGGTTTGCATAGAGAATTAAATTGCAAATAACAATATTGACATAATTATTTAAACCTAAAGTGGCGGGCGTGGGTTCCAATCTAACAACAATTTTTTTAGCCTTTTTTCCGCCCAATTTTAGAGACATTGCAAGTTGAATGGTGGAACTCAACGCCGCACTTTATCTTGTTACCAAAGGAAGGAAATGAAAATAATTTATTTGTAACAATTTCCTCGATCTGACGACATTAAGTTTCTTAACTAATCAAAAGTTTATAACCGAGTAATGTGAGGCTAAGGCTGTAAGTATCTATATCGTTCAGATTCCATATAGCCATTTAAATTTTTGTGGTACAGTTCATTTGGTGTATTATAAAATTTATAAAATTGTTTACACAAAACTTTTAATAAAGATTTTTTTTTAATGTTATTTAGTAATATTTAATCATATATTTTCTTTTGTCACACAGGGTCAGAAAAGGAACGCGGTACACTCGACGTGCTGCTGTGCACTACATATTGTCGTTCACAACTTTACCTGTCGAGACAACTGTCGCAACTTCATCCAGAACTAACTATGCCTATGTTTTCTGGTAAGAACATTTTTTCTTTATATTTTTAATCTCTGCTTTCCTAGAGAACAGAGGAAATAGAATCAAGAATTTATATATTTTGTGTTAAGTGTATAGATTTTTTTTGTGAGATCACCAATGTAGGTATATGCTATTGCCAACGTAGCACAGATTAAACATAATTGTTAAGGATTCATATTTATATTTTGGTTAAAAAGTGAAAATATAATAGAATATAATAGAATGAATGTAATAGAATGTCATAATTACTACTACGATATTGTTGACGCTGTATACTGCCACATATAGTAAGACACCCTGGTGTTAAGACACTCCTTCCTCTACTTTCAGCCCATTTTCTATGACATTGTATTTTGAGTAGGACAGCTTAGCTCCACGCTTTGTCCTGTTACAAAAAAACAATAAATAAAAATAATTAATTCCCCAATGAGTGAGAGGGAGTCAAACCCACACAACTGTAGCGTTTTTAGTCAGACGATGTGCCGCTTCGTCAGGACCATCCCAGATTTTTTATATTTATAGCTATATTTAATGTAAAATAAACAGAAATGTGAACTGCGACGACAATAGTTTAGAGGCAAGTTCTTATAACGCGTCTTCATTTTATGAATCGCCTCCTATATAATTGTATTTCCGTAAAATATCACATTACTCTCGCAAATAAGGGATAATTACTTTCCATGATATTAATAATAGGTTAGATTTTTTTTTATGGCGTATAGTTTGAATTATTTTTATAAAAACTTGAATTTTGCTATTTTAAAATGTTTCGTATATAGTTGTATAGTGTTAGAAATTGGAAGCGATTAACATCTACCCTCTTTTATACGAGTTTGCTAACGATTGTAGGTATATTTTTAATGTTAATTGGTAACTTTATATCTTGCCCCTTCATATAGATCGCGGATTATTTTACGCGGTATTGTTGTTGATTAAAGATTTGTTTAATAATTTTGTAGTATTTGTTTGATCCCCACTCAATGAAATATTTATTTAAAATGTTGTATTTTCACTTCTTCACTATGATGTCGAGGCAAAGCGCGGCGTTGAGTTTCGCCACTCAACACGCAATGCCTCCAGAATTCGGCGGAAAATGTGGAGTGGAGTGTCTTAATACTAGGTTCCCTCTGACTACCTTGCTGTCTGCGAGATACAGTGTGAAGCTGATTTGTTTTGATATTGATTAAAGTTTTAAGTACATAATATATACACACTTGATGTTGACTTGATTCATATATTTTAAATTAACCGTATCAGGATTCAAATCTTTAGGCCTATTTTTGTAGCGTTAGCAGTACCCTGAGAGATAACTTAATGTCAAGACACTCTGTTTCCCTAGCGTCGCCCCGTTTTTGAGATATTGAGTGGCGGTATTCTACGCTGCGTTTTGTCTTGTTCCATGAAAATAATAAATTTCTGATTGGATCAAATGAAATCATGAATGGATTTCACAAATGCCGCGCAAAATATTATATTTGATAATTCTAGAAGCTTTATTTTTTTTAATATAATTGACTATTAGTCTATCATCTAAAAAATAAATAAATACCGCATGTGATAAGATTATAGACACTAAATATGACGTTACTACGAACCTGTAGCGCCTACGCCTGCTACGGTGGGTCGTCGCCCCGACGCTTGTCTACGCGTTATTGACTAAAGTCACGCTACGAACCTTCTACGAGATTTTCACTCGCGACACTTTTACAATTAATAAGGACAGTGCGGTCGATGAGTCGTGTCAGCTCTGATATCAGCTGCAGTTGGCCTACATTCGATAGTAGGATTTTTCTTACTTTTTATTATTTTTCTCATTGTTCACAATGCACAAAACTTCAGAAAGTCTAACTTCAGAGCGGCCACAACTCGTCGATCGTTCTGTATGTGAGATATGTTCGAGATGTGTATATTTTTATTGAAAGACTCGGTGCAAGTTTAGGTAGGTGGGCAATTAGATAGTTTATGGTTTATAGGTGATGATTGTGGGTTTGATTCTAAATTTCCAAATTTCACGACATATCTGCTTTTATTGATTAAATAAAATATAGCATTAGGTTCCACCACTTAGAATATAAAAAACAGCTTCACGCTTTTGCCCGCATAGAAGAGTAGATAGAGGAAGCTTCTAAGACACTTCGTTTCCTTTCTAATTCGAGATATTGCATGTTAAATGGTGGAATTCAACGCCGCGATTTGTCTACCATAGCGGTGAAATGAAAATGACTTCCATTTCCTCCTGTGGTGATAAAACTTACAACCGTCGCTTACAGTCAGATGATGACCGACGGCGCTACGATGGCCCCCTATAACACACTTACAAGTCATTAAATTAACGGAATGAACAGAAATGAGTGAGGTATTATTATGTTCTCCCTGATTTAACTGGAATAATCGTAGTAAGTTTGATATAAAAATAATTTCCAACTATGATATGTACGTACAATTTTGTTATTATTCATTATATTAAAAAAGACATTTTACAATTTTTAAATAACAGATCAGAAACTTTAAAATCCTATGTTGAACTTCTTACTTTATTCCGTCTACATATCGACGTTAGGTTAATACTAAAAAGATTACATATATTGATAAATAACTAACTGACTTATCGACATTAAATAACCCTGGAAGTACTGTAGCTAAGCTTAAAGCGCATCGCCGTTTGAGGTTGGTCTGACCTTGACATTCACCTCAGTAGGTCTTCGAGTTACCCACTACGCACCGCTAAGTCCTGAAACAATGGATGCTAAGAGGATTTCACTGTGCGCTCGGTCGATATTCATATCTTCTTTGTAAAGGAAGCCTAATACTTCTGTAGCATGGTGTATTAAATGATTATATTAAATGATTATATTATTATATACTAGCGACACGCTCTCGGCTCCGCCTGCTTGATATTGATATTGATTAATAATTATTAATTTTCTAATTTGCGTTACATTCGTTTTTAAAAATTATATCTATACCAATATTAAAAAGTAAAGTTTCAGCCAATTCAGTGAAATATTTATAGCAAATTTTGACGAATACCTTTCTTTATAATGGTATAACATTTTTTATTTATAAACCGATTGAAGTAAAACAAAAATACTAAATTTTAAGGGAAGCTTGCCAAAATACAATTGTGAAAACTGCAATCATATCGGTTAAGCCGTTTCTGAGATTAGCGTGAGCAAACGCACCGACCGTTTTTATATCTATTACGTTAATGATTGTCACCAAATTTTTTTGTTATATATCTTCAATGTACAATGATTTTATTACAAGTATAAATTTTATTTATAAATCATAAATAAGGTCATGTTATTGCAAAATTAGATATAAAAGCCGCTAGTTCAAGTGAGGTATCAGATGAAAGGGCTCTGGCTAAGACAAGCCTGAATTTCAAAATAAGCTCGAGACCTCCAATTTTTCGCCCCCCGGTGGGCGAGCTCGACTCGCGCTTGTCTGCTTTTTTTTTTAAGTAAAGGCTTGTTAATAATATTTAAATTTAGTGTTTATTTATATTTTAATTTATATAATTTGTTATGTAAATATTTTTTAAATGATCAACAGAAATCACAGCGCGGTTCCAGACCGCCAGGACGGAGGTGCGACAGCTTCTGTTGCAGTACTTGCTGCCTTGGCTCGTCAACATCGAACTCGTGGACCCCAACGTGCCGCCAGCGAATCCCCTGTCTTACATACAAGTAAGTTACGAAAGTTTCTAGCGATTTTTAAACATTTTCAAAAATATTTTATATAAGCTTGATAAGAACGTATTGGTCAATGGTCAGAGCTTTTGAACTGTTTCCATCGGGCGCTACGTTCAATCTGTTATAGGTTTTATACAAAAGAGTTTAGTGCTATAACACTCCATTATATATTTTTCGTCCATATATTGACGTTAACGATGTTGCGGACTAGGTGATGGAAATACATAATTACATTTTAGTTATTAATCAGATCGAACATAGAAAATCATAATAAAGTTAAATGTATTATTTGAATAATATTATTTTAAATGCCTTTCATAACTAGGTTTACTTTAAATAATACACGGTAATTTGTACGTTAATAGAACAATTGGCTACGATTTACTTTGAACAACAAGGTTTACTATAATAGCGTGTGAACTTTACTTACAGAATGATAAAGTAGTAGTTGACCATCGATTTTTTATTTATATTGCAACCGCCTATACTAATATAATCGAGCTGAAGATTGTTTGATTGAACGCCGATTGAACGCTAGTCTTAGGAAGTCCATTTATCAAGGAAGGTGGGTTTATATATAACATAATAATAGGTATAACCAGAAGCGAGTTGGGTACCTACAGTACTTAAAATAAGATATAAAATAAATCTTACTTATTACTAGTTTCTATTTGGCCAAGGAGACGAAGCCGCATTTGGAGGCTAGTATGACTATATAATAGATTTGGACATGCAAGCCTGGTTAACTTGTCTTTTATAGGCTAAATACTTGTGTCAATCTTTTCAAAGTCGCCCCTTTGTGATCCGTTAAAGCTAAATGCACGTCAAACATAGTGGCCGCTTAATATGGATTCGTATGAATTTATAATTTTCTTCAGTGTGCAGATTTAGTTTTTGTTTTGTTTTTATTTTTTTTATATGTACATTTTGAATGGTTAAAATAACTTTCAAGTATAACACATTCCTTGATCCATGACTCCTTGTAAATATGATTGAGAATAATTTTTGGGATTTCTATTTAGCTTATTTCAAGCTTATTCTTCAAGCTTATTTCAATCTTTTCCAATAGAAAGATTTTTTTTAATAATATGATTGTAGGTGCGAACATGTAATAAATATATTTGGTCAAAAGTTGATAGTTGTTGACAAGCAGTCGCTCTGTTTCCTGTTGTGGAGGACAGGCAATTGATCACACAAACACATTAAGTGCAACTTGCTCATAGTAAATGAAATAATTTAAAATTATAAAAACACATAGTAAAATAAAATGGCTAGAGCAAAGAGAACAGTGCCTATTCATATTCGAATTTATATTTGCCGAAATTATACATACTTACATATACTATACTATATTACTACTGTACTATACATATTTGCCGAAATTATACATATTTGAGTGGTGGAACTCAAGGTTAAAAAAAAAACAATATCTACTATATATATTAATCAATCTTCCAAATTGAATTACTAACTTTCTAAGAAAATCGCCGTAAAGCGTGAACTGTAACGCTTACAATAATTTGAGGCTGCCATATAATACTCATTAAACAATATATAACATTTCTTGTTCCTTTGGGACGAAAATAGACGACGACGTAACGCATTTGTGAGCCTACTTGAGTGAACCAGTGACGCGATTATATTAGGTGGAAGCACTCTTGTTTGCATATTTTGGGTCAATTTAAATAAAAAGCTGAGGTCAGTCGTGGCGCAGGGCCACAAAGTGTCACTGTAAAACCGACTGGTTGTGGGTTCGATCCCCACTCAAGGAGATGAAATATACAAATTATAATTCATTACATCCCCGAGTGGGAACCCACAACCGTTACGTTTTAAGTCACACGCTTGTGCCACTGTGCCAAAACGGCTTTATTAAGTAATTTGAAAAAAATATTGTATTTAAAAAATAATGTTTACTATACGGTATTCAGGTAGACGGTAAGTACGCGTACAGAACAAACGCAGTTTTTCCGCGTAACCTACGATCTAAATCTTGAAATCTCTATTACAAACTATATGTTAACAGAAGCTTGCCAGAATATAATAAAACTGCATTTAAATTGGTTAAACCAATTCTGAGATTAGCGATAACAAACGCACAGACAAACAGATAAAAATTTAAAAAATCATTGTTTTGGGTTCTTCTATATTAATTAAGGTTAAATTAATATAGATCCCTTACGATTTTATTAACAGTATAGATTATATCCAAATTATAAAAAACCTTTACATAAAATGTAGCCTATTAAATGAACACTTATTATTTACACCCATGTCCTTTATTGAAATTCGCTCCACTTAATAAAAAAATCTACACTAATTGATCTTTGTTCTTTGGCGTCACTTCGCTTTATACCCCTAGCGGGGTAGCCAGCGAGCCTCTGCATACCTCTTACGCCTCGTCCACTGCCGCCCTAAGGGATGTCCTCATGCTTTTCCGTGACCTTTCTCCGCAATCATTGATACTGTGCTCTCACAGGTCAACTAAGGTGTTATCGATAACTAAAGACGTCAATAACGCTAATCCTGTATTGTATCCGAGCCTACGTAGGTACAATGCCTCATAGGATTCAGTATTAAAGCTACAAATTGCTTGTCAAATAGCTTTGAAGCACGTACTAATAATTTTTATTGAATATTTTAATATTTTTTAATGAATATTTTATTTTAACTGTCGTTTGACTACTACATATTCAGACTGTGTGCATAGAAGGGTAGGCAGAGGGAACCTGGGAACCCTTTACACCTCCGATGCCGCGCTTTATCTTCACTGTTTCTTGATGAGAGTTAAATTTATTGATCTTTCTTTGATACAACAATGTCGTAATAGCAAAATTTGTTGAAAAGTAAGTTGAATATGTCAATGTGTTAAGTCGTTGCACGAAATGAGCGATATTATACCCAATACCCGAAGACATGAGATAATAGGTAAACAAATCAAAAAAACGTTATTTTATAGGTCTCCATGGATGGAGTTTAATATAGTATACTAGAGGGCGCGGCTTCGCCCGCTTATTAGGAGTGAATTCTAAAAAAACCACGAAACACGTGTTCAATAAAATATTTTTAACAGTCTGAATTTAATTTTTTATAAAAATCGGTGGAAATTTAATGATTTTTCCATATAAACTTTTAACCCCTTATTTGAACCCTTAGGGGGTGAATTCTTAAAAACCATGAAACACGTGTTCAATGAAATATTTTTAAGAGTCTGAATTTCAAATTTTATAAAAATCGGTACAGATTAAAAAAAAATTCCATACAAACTTTCAACCCCTATTTCGTCCCTTTAGAGTTAAAATTTTTCAAATTCCCTTCTTAGTGGATGTCCAGAATATGAAAATAAACATTTGCCCAAATTTCACGTTTCTACCATCAGCGGTTACGGCTCTGCGTGCGTCTTACCTCAGTCAGTCAACACAAGTCCTTTTATATATATAGACAAGAGGGCGCGCGCGGCTTCGCCCGCTTATTAGGAGTGAATTAAAAAAAAACCACGAAACACTTGTTCAATAAAATATTTTTAACAGTCTGAATTGAATTTTTTATAAAAATCGGTGGCAATTTAAAGATTTTTCCATATAAACTTTCATCCCTTTATTTGAATCCTTATGGGGTGAATTCTTAAAAATCATGAAACACGTGTTCAATGAAGTATTTTTAAGAGTCTGAATTTCAAATTTTATAAAAATCGGTACAGATTAAAAAAAAAATCCATACAAACTTTCAACCCCTATTTCAGTCCTTTAGGGTTAAAATTTTTCAAATTCCCTTCTTAGTGGATGTCCAGAATATGAAAATAAACATCTGCCCAAATTTCACGTTTCTACCATCAGCGGTTACGGCTCTGCGTGCGTCTTACCTCAGTCAGTCAGCACAAGTCCTTTTATATATATAGATTATGTAAAAAAAATATCTATAGATTTATGGATGTAAATAATATTATTGAACGATGTCTAGATAATTTATTAGTTTATAATAATAATAATAATTTAAATTTATCGATTTCATCTATAATAAAATTATTTTTATAATTATATTTTAAAATTTTATAAAATTGCACATGTGAAAAGAAATTAATATAATAATCATAAATATACATTTTTAACATTTTTTGAAATGTTATTCCATACTTAGGATTAACGAACACTTATTTCTAAAGAAATATTTGTAAAAACAAAAACCCCGACTGCATAAAACTAAAAAAAAAATGAACAAGCCCAATAGTTTATTAGGATTAACAGTCGGGACCTCTTTAAACTATTCGGTTACTGTTACTCCTAATAAACTATTGTGCTTGTTCATTTTCTTTTTAGTTTTATGCAGTAGAGATTTTTATTTTTACAAATATTTTTTTATGTTTCACTTTTTTGTTAGAAATCATTATGGTAATCATAATCATGATATACCTTTTTGAAATCCTCGTATTGAGCTCTTGAATTTGTGGTATTCGAAGCGAACAATTTTTTTTTTTCACTAAGTCCAATGGCGTCCCACAGCCGCCGTGATTGTTTTTTTTAACGTTACCTATCTAAGAACACTTGGGCTGCTAATACAAATCTAACGATACCTCAATTAAGTAAATCCAGCGGTTCTGGAGATATGAGGTAGTAAAGAATATTACATACATACAAGATACGCGCGAAAAACATAACCCTTCCTTAGCAGTCGCGAAAAATAATCAGCTTCGCGTATCCCGCACACAGCAGGGTAGGTAGAGGGAACCTAGTGTTAAGATACTCCGTTCCCCAAACTTATTTCTAAATAAGTAAAAATAAAAATTATTTACTTAGGAACATGGCAAAAAGTCAAATTTCAAATATAAAAATGTTTCTATCCACCCTATTTTACTGTATCATAAATACTATAGATTATTTTCTTCATTTTCATAATAATGTTTAAATACACCGAAAAACCAATTTGTTGTCAAACTTGAGACGCATTAATTTAACGTGTTATTACTATAAAAATAAACTACTATTATAAATTATAGATCAGAATTATAGATGATTTTGTCAGATTATTTCCGGCATGATTACTATTGGTCAACCTGTTGATAAGACAGTGCTGATGTGATGCCGTTTCCGTCTTGTTACTTTTGTTGTTTTTATTAAGTTTCTTGTTTTAGTTATGTGTAAAGTTATTTTCGGATCATTATGTTTTTGTTATGTTTTTTTTTTATATTTTAAAACATGAATAAACCTGGACCAAATCGAATAGAAATTAGAAAATCACATAAAGTTTTAGAAACAGTATCCCTTTGCTTACATTTTGTCTCATGCCAAAATGAATAGGGTAAAGTGTTTGTAAACTGTATGTTATGACAAGTTTTGTTCAACTCACGCATGTTACTGTAGCTTGTCGACCTTCTTCCTTGTTTTCCCTCCACTAATAAAGCATCAAAGTAAAAAAAATTGAGCGGACAATATCTTTTTCATACTTTGTCTAATTGTATCATAAATATATAAGAATCATCATGAATATATATAGAATGGTGATTCGTGACGTTGATTAATTTGTGAGATCAATATAAATCATTGAACCGAACGCACCTAACGCAAGGCGGCCAATATGTTAAGTAAACGCACGGCACACACTCCACCGATTGTATTATTCAAAATTAACTATGTTATTTCTGCATATTGCCATGTATATTTTATTTTATTTATTTATTTTTAATACACCATACCCAAAGTTACATACTGTCACAACGTGGCTGCTAATAATATCATGAATTTATTGTAAGTATATTTGTCTAATTTCAAACCAAGTTCCGATTATTTTCCGTACTTAAATTCAACTTTAGATTGAATCACGTGTACGTTTGAATTTACAATATTTTTAAGTTGGTTTTGATTGGCTTCGCTCACATTTTTTCGCAACTTTTGTTGGCAAAGTTTTAAAACAAATATATTTTTAAACATTTTTAATGTGTTATTCCACACTTAGGAAAGAAAAATACTTATTTAGAAAACTTAATAAAAAATAAAATACTTATTTACAAATTTTCGCTACCCTGAAATTTGTAAAAATATCCCTACAGAGATGCTAACAACATAAATAAGTTGTAACAAGCGTATAAAAATTTCGACGTAGCTTGGCGAGAACGCTTGGCTTAGTGGTCAGAACGCCTGGTCGTTTTCCAGGAGGCGCGGGTTCGAGTCCCGCTGCGTTGAAGTTTTTATACGTTTTCTAAATAAGTACAAATATATTTATTCTCTAATTTTTGGGCTCAATCTCCACTCGACATCCGTAGTGTTTAATATGCACACCACGGACATATATCGTCCGTGCACAATGACTGTGGCTTTTAAACTCAAAATGGCTGCTTGTCAAGATCTAATATCTTGAATAGCCACTATAGAAAAGAGTGACTGTAAATAAAAATATTAATTATTGAGGCCAGTCGTGGCGCAGAGCAGAGCAGCTAATTAAAATAATTATTCAAAAATTTTCACGCTGCATCCCGCTTATAGCGGGATAGGCAGAGGGAACCTACTGTTAAGACACTTCGTTCCCCTCTTTCCGTTAAATTTTGGCGTGTGCCGGAGAGTGGCGGATCTCAACACCGCGCTTTTTGCCTTTTTTACCAGAGCGAAGAAATGAAAATATTAATAAATAATAACTAATTCTCCCGAGTGGAAATCTAGCCCAAAATCTCTGCGCCACGATAGTCTCAATTTTTTATTTACAAATTCTATTAATATAAAAATATGAAATTGGAAAACAGCAACAGAATTTATAACAACTCTTTTGTTGTTGTGGAAAGAATTATTATTACGCCACGTGAGTGTATCCTCAATTTACTAAAAATAAATCACAATCTGTTAATCTAAAGTTTGGATTTTATAATTTCCTGTTCGAGTGACTGTAAATGCGATAATTTTCCAAATTTAATTTTAAACCCACAACCATCGCGTTCACTAAAATTAATTCTAGTAAATTCGTAATGACATTGATTAAATGTTTTTTTTATATTGATTTCATTAAAATGGAAAACACAAATAATATGTTTATTATTGGCGTGCACTAACCATTTGTTTAATCTGTGGTCAATCGTTTTGGCGGGAAAAATAAATGATATACGCGCTAACAAAGTTTATTTCTGTATGTAATTTAATGTAATTAATATTTAGTGTAGTTTTATAAACCTAATGTCTAAAAGTAAAACATTATATGGTACAATGTGTTGTTTAATTGTATAAATAGTTAAAATGATGATATTCTATTAACTTATAAAAAGTCCTGCTAATCCGATACACATACGTGATTTTCCGAAAAAAGAATTAACGATTTTTCGTCCACTATATTTGTTAATAGAATATTAAGATTATAAAAAAATATATATATGTACATATTTTGTTTCAGTATTATGCTTCTGAGGCGGGGCGGACGGGACGGCGTGAAGGACTTGGCTCCGTGGAGGCTACTGAAATGGTCCTCAACAATCTGTTTTACATTACAGTCAAGGTAAAATATTATTTAAGTATTTTTTAAGATATTGATTTGTTGTTGTTTGAATGTTTATATTTTTGTTGATTGGGTGAGTTGAATTTAAACCGACTTAGTACATATTTGAATATTTAGGAGCTTTTAGAAATTTTATTATAACAATGACAAATAGCAATTTAATTTCAATGAAAACGACTTTTCTCCTAGCATCTATATTTCTTTTAAGAATCTGAAGAGTTTGTTTAAGTAAAGGCACTAATCTCAATAGTGTGGTAGCTTTTCGTGGTCGAGCTGAAAAATTCTTTTTGTTTTCAATAGTCCATTTATCGAGGAAGGTTTTAATATATATAACATGACGTTAATCATTTCGTTGGCACAAAAAAAAAACTAGTACACTATATAGCGCACTATTAGGTTCATATGAAAGATAAACAACTATTTTATTTCATATAGTAGAAAATACAGATCAATTTTAGAAATTGTAAAAAAAACCCCTTTTGATAATATACGTAAACTCATAGTTTTCTAAAAAGCTTTTTGTCTCTTCTGAAAATTTCTTTAATAAACTGTTAGCAGGCTTACACTCTAAGCCGACGAATATCATAGACCAATAGTGTTGTTTCGTTTCTTTTATACGTAGGTATAAAATAGTTTACTGCGTAACGAGCGCGCGCTACCCTTGACCGGTGGGTCTAAGCTTGACCCAGCTCACCTGTGTGAGGCTTTTAATTTTTTGATTTTATAAAAACTGTATAAATATGTGTGTTGTGAAAAGTCCATTACTTTTTTATACTAACAACATATATAAGTTACTAGAGGGCGCGCGCGGCTTCGCCCGCTTATTAGGAGTGAATTCTAAAAAAACCACGAAACACGTGTTCAATAAAATATTTTAAACAGTCTGAATTTAATTTTTTATAAAAATCGGTGGCGATTTAAAGATTTTTCCATATGAACTTTCAACCCGTTATTTGAACCCTTAGGGGGTGAATTCTTAAAAACCATGAAACACGTGTTCAATGAAATATTTTTAAGAGTCTGGATTTAAAA
>JAATLQ010035030.1:14838-26223 GCA_013421005.1 Heliconius erato x Heliconius himera | reverse complement strand
AATGTTTCTTAATGGCGTCTGAGTGTCAGTGGTTTATATTATTATTATAAAATAAATACAAAAATGTTTATTTAGTGCCTAAAACAACTAATTGGATTGTTATACAGTAATGCCAGTTATAGCTGGTAAGTTTCATATTCAATTTAACCTATCAAATCATATATTTATTCGCCCTCAATCATTCAATATATATAAGACATGTTATTTCCCAATCATATAGTGTTTTGTTTCTTAATCTTTTGCTCAATAAACGTTGGGAGTGCTAGGTATCTGTGTAACAGTTACAAAATAAGTGTCGCAATTTAATCTGGGTCAGGACGGTCGATGCGCGCGTCGTTGTGACGTCAACCACCCTGCCGCACCCCCTAGGCCTTATGCCCTCAAAATATATAAATATACATAAACATATATATTATATTGTAGATATATAAGATTCACTTTCATATATAAATGAGGTTATAGCTGCCGTTTGACTATTAACACGATGGTTCTAACTTCAAGCCACTTTGAGGGGATGATTGTAATTGAATTTGTTTTTATTTCTTGACTATAAGCTAACAAGATATAACGGCGTTAAGTTTCGGTATTTAATTCATGATTGAGTACATAATATACATTTTCACATATAAATAAGTCTGTACCTGTGTGGTTATAAGTATTGACTGTAAATGCAAAAGTTCTAGGTTCAACATGTTTTGAGGATGATAAGGTAGTGAAATAAAATGGCGTTAAGTTTCGCCAGGTAATATGAAGTTAGCATGTGAATTATTAATTATTGTTGTTATTGCTGCCACAGAACTGGACCATTGAAACCCAGTGTTAAGTTACTTATCTAATGGCCATGCACATTCTCATTAAGGGTTCTAATTCTTCAATGTTGAAATTTTTATATAAGTTAAAAAAATATTTTTTGTTATGCACAAGCATGTGACTGTAAACACTACTGGTTCTAGGTTCAATTCCCATTGGAGGAAATGGAATATTTAATATTTTAATTTTTCCACTATGGTGTTAAGGCAAAGCGCGGCGTTGATTTCCGCCACTCAACAAGCAATGCCTCCAGAAGTCAGAAATGGAGTGTCTTAACTCTTAACACTAGTTTCCTTCGTTTCTTCTCACCACTCTCAGCTGGTGCTGTGTTCCGCACACAACAGGGTAGGCCATTTAGATTTTTTTAACCAGCTAAAAAAATCTAAATAGATAAATAGGTTTATAGATATGTACAGTAGGGTGGATTGATTTTCAATTATTTAGATAAAAATCATGGGTATATCTTAAAAGTTGCTTTATGGTGATACAAGTACAAGAAAAATATAAAAAAAAATCCCTTTCGTAAAAACATTCCTTTTAGCCCTCAACTAAAGCTCAAGTAATCAAAAAATAGGTATTTTCCTTAAAAAATTCAAATCAAATCACAAAATAGGTATTTTCCTCATAAATTTCAAACACTTCAAATCACATTAAAATATTATTTTTTTTATGTGTTCTTATTTTATTTTGGTTTAATAAATTACTTAATTGTAGAATAAAAATTGTAGAAAACCATTAACTTCATAGTTCTAGAATTTTTCATTAGGTAGATTCATTATAATATGGACAGTTTTGATAGTATGCAGAATACAATCAACTAATCTTTGCGTTATCATTCGTCTAGTTATTTTCAACATATTATAATAGCTGGAATATATTCCTTTCCATCAAATTAGTTTCTTTATATTATTATTTTAATATAAGTTATTGTAAATTGTGGCTTCATAAAATGAATATGAGAGAATATTTCATAACATGAAGTGATGTGGACTGTCCTATGCTTAGAGCATCTGCAAAATATAATTTCAAATTGCTACCCACCATAGCAGGCAGATGACACAGAATATACTACATCTGATGCTTGAATTTCTGTTGAAAACAGCTAGCAATAAATATAGTCTTCCCTCCATGACATTGAGAAAATTTGGATTTCAAATTCTTTTCCAATCACGGGCTCAAAGTGCTATTAAAGAGCATATTAAAAAATATGAAGGTGAATATTTTAAGCTGATCTGATATCGAAAGTAAGAAATCTGAAAATTATACTCTAAGTGTGGCAAATTTCATCACTTTGATAAAGAATAGTCTTTTTTTTTAAATTATACCATCATCCACTTGCATTATAAGCAATGAAGTACCTGTAATTCAACAAGCATTTCTATTACATTATAGGACTGAAAGAAAATGTGATTTCAAAATAGATCACAATGAAACAAAAAAAAAAATGTTGGATTGAGATAAAACAGAAAATTCAAGTAAGAAATTCTAACTATAGTGAACCACAAACAGTTCATTTAAAGAAGAGTAAAATTTTCTGAATTAAAGATTCAGAAAATTTTACTCCCTTTACAAATATTACAATAAGAGTATATTAAAAGTACTGAAATTAGCAATTAAAAATATTGCAATATGTTTACTTTTTTTGGCTTAGCCACAGCCCTTTCATCTGATATTGCACTTGAACTAGCAGCGTTAATACCAAATTTTGTCACCTTTTAAGACTATTATATAATATTTTAGGATTTAACCATAAATGTATAGTTTTCTAAATTTTTTCCTTAACTAGTTCTGTAGATGCTAGATGCAAAATTTCATAATTTGATGTTAACCAGAAGTACACTATTAATTTTGATTCCTTTTATAGTGTCGAAGTATGCGTTTTTTACTATTTAAGGCTGTTATTTTTCAGAATGTATAGTTTTCAGATTTTTTTCTGAACTAGTGCTACCTGTAGATGCTAGATGCCAAATTTGATAATTCTAGATTAGCCAGAAATACTCTGTTAATTTTGATTTCCTGTATAGTGTCGAAATACGCGTTTTTTCCGATATAAACGGTCATATCTTTTTTTAAGTGAATGTAAAAACTCGTTTTCTTCATGAAGTCAAGGGACCACGGATCTAAGTTTGGGATTAAGACTCTTGACAGACAAACAGACAACAGAGCGATCTTATAAGGGTTCCTTTTTGTAAAAAAAATTAGGGAACCCAAAAACGTCTAGAATATATCGTCTAATAAAATATGTAGTCTAAAAGCTTCTATTTTTACGTATCTTCTGAGACAAAGCTCCCCCCCCCACCACTTAAAATCTAACATGATTTGAAAAAAACGTCCAAAATCGACTCATCCTAATGTACAGGTGATAGAATTTCATTACATTTAGATTAAAAAATAAATTATATAATATCTTAAAGTTAATAGTAGAAATAACACTTAATTGGTATCATATGAAAGAGGACAAAGTGAGGATATTTTCAAAATTCTCAATCTAAATTTTTTACATAAAATTTTAAGAAATAATAAGTTGTACTTGAGACAAAATTTAAAAGTTTTCAAAGTTTTCCTTATAACAAATTACTAAAGTGGGCGTCATACCTATCAGATAATATAAAAAATCCGCAAAATAAATCTTAACCATTTTATAGCCCATATTAATAATGGCCATCTGTACAATGGTTTCAGTTTGTCTTTAATTATTCTTTATATTGAAAGTTTTGGTTTCGGCCGAAACTAACACCAAAGCGGATGGTCGATTTCGGTTCCGGCTAAAAAACCTTGTTTCGGTCGGACATTAATTACATTAAATTTCAAAAATTCATACATATTATTAAATATAAATATTAGACATTAACATACTGTTTTTTGTTGTTTAACAAGCCGGTCGTAGCGCAGAGGCACAAAGTGTGAAATGAAATAAAAATTTAAAAAAAAAATTAGCTTCATGCTGTATCCCGCACACAGCAGGGTAGGCAGAGGGAACCTAGTGTTAAGACACTCCGTTTCCCACTTTCCGCCGAACTTAGGAGGTATTGAGTGGCGGAATTCAACGCCGCTCTTTGCCTCGAGAGCTCCATCAGGGCGAAGAAATAGAATATAAATTTAAATAAATATTTCATATCTCCGAGTGGGAATCGAACCCACAACCGTTGCGTTACAGTCACATCCTTGTGCCCTGGGCCACGACGGCCTCAAATGAAATATTTTTACCTGTCGTGTTTACGTTTAGTATAGTCACAGGCTTGCCTCAAACACACGCACACTTTTTATGTTTTTCTTTTCTATTTTTGTTTCATATGAGATCTCCATTTGAAACATTTTTATTTTAATTACTGGTAAAAAAGCAGGACAAGCTTGTTTGTTTTTAAAGATACTCATAATGTTTTTGATAATTTTCATTTCAATGGTAGATGGAAAGTGTCATCCTAAATTTATTTTTAGACATTTTATTTGTTAAATATGAAAATTGCTTAGGGTATATAATAATATAAATATTATCTATATCTCTATAAATATTTTTTAAAGTTGAAGGATTTATTTGTTTGAACATGCTAATCTTAAGAACTACTAAAGAACTCTGTGGTTGTGTGACTAGCCCAGTTCAGTTCAGTGTGGGTTGTAGTCCAAATTCCCCCTCGAGGGAATAATTAAACTGTTTTCATTTCCTTTTTCTGGTAGATAAAGCACAGTGTTGAGTTGCACCACTCAACACACAATATTTTCAGATGCATGGAGAATGAACCAGGTGTTAAAAGTGTTAAAACAGTGAAAAGTGAGACTCCACACATGATATATACCTGTTTTATAGATAACAACAAGGTATACAATGTGAGGCTACTTTTTTATTTAAATTATCGTGAACAGTATACATATATAGTCAAATTGACTCAGAATAAGAAGTTATTAAGTTTTACTGGCCACCCACCACCTTTTTGTTAGCTTAAGCTATATTCCTCAGCTGTATAACAGGGTATGCAGAGAAAACCTAGTGTTAAGACACTCCGTTCCTCACATTCCGCCGATTCCGATACGAGACATTGCTTGATGTGCGTGCGTATGCGGGATACAGTGTGCTGATGAGCGTGAAGCTGATTTTTATTTAGTATACTTGTTTGTAAACATACACGTGTGTTTTAATAGGGTGCACTAATTATGCTACGGTAGTAATGAGTAAGTGATAGCCTACTATTACTGGACTGTAAGAGCGGATTCAAATAACCATGATATAAGGGATATTAAAGAAAGGGTCCCGACTGTTAATCCTAATGAACCCTTGCGCTTGTTTATTTTCCTTTTAATTTTATGCAGTCGGATTTTTCCGGGTTTATGCGGGCAGAATTATCACAATACGTACTTATTATTATACGTAATTTTTATATTATTATATATGAAATTCTATATTTTATATGGAATTCTCTCTTGCCAAATGATAATTATAAACAATTATCTTTGGATAGATGAAATTTACTTTATTATATTTTCATATGGCATTTTGAATTCTATCAATATCTCGAGAAGCAGGCGGAAAATATTGAACGATGTGTCCTACCACTAGGTGTCCTCTGCCTACCCGGCTATACGCAGGATACAGAGTAAAGCTACAGTCTAATTGTTTTTTTCTCATGTGTTGCAATAAACTAGACTATGCCAACAACAAGATAGTGTTGTATAAATAATTTTATCATCATCATCTTTAGTAGGTTAATCCCCTTTTTTTATGTCAGTGAAGCTGCGAGTGTGATAACGAAATTGTTTTTATAAAACGAATTGTGGATAAATTAGGTGTATATGAGTTAAAGGTAAATATCCAGATTATGAAGTAAAATCTAAAGCATTTTATTTTCAACAAAATACATTAATAAGTCGGCCGTAATGAGCGCAAACTCGATATCCTTACTAGTAGGCCAAGGTTCCATCAGCCATATTCCAATTCTATCACAAGACCAGCTCGATGGTGCTATAATATTGTATTCTCAGCTAATTTACATAAAACTGCCAAGTTTCACGACGACGTTGATACAACAATTAGAAGTGTGTGTAATCCAGATTCTGAGATTTTAATACATAGTTTGTTACAGCTCGACCTAATAGAAGTGTTAACTCACGATAGATTATTAAAATCATATCATCCATAGATATACCATTTTGTGCCGTCTGATCCCGGCCTAAAATAGGATCATACTGGTACTGGTGGTGTCGTAAAAGATAACTAAAGTACGTGTGGTAGAGTCACGTCGCCAGCAATGGCAACACGCATGGGCAGACGAGACCGGATCATTACCACCTCCGGCGTTAAGTAGTGGCTTTATGCCACTGCGTTTCGCATCAGGTAATGCCGGGCTCCGGCGCCCAACCCACCTTAAAGGGCGGCAACGCACCTGTAGCTCCTCTGGTGTTGCACGGGGTCGTGGGCGGGGGTAATCACTTACTATCAGGTGACCCGAGCGCTCGTTTACCTTGTCTTTTCCATAAAAAATAATAATACCAAAGTAGGCAAAGAGAACCTAGAGTCCAATTTTTAAAACATTAATTTAATTTATTGTTTTATTTACAAAAGTGGAAAATAATATTCTATATTACATACTCAAGAAAAAGAAACAAGAAAGTTACATATCAAATATAATATTTTATAAAGAAAATCGCTTGAATCCAGTGGTTTGTACATCTCAGTAGGATTCCCTGTATTGAATTGTGTTCGATATTTTCCCTCTGTATCTATTTAATCTAATCGCCTGTTTTACACCTTGTTTTCCACTTTACGCACAATTTTCTAAACATTTTCGTGTTGAACGGCGGAACTCAACGCCGCGCATTGCCAAACAAACCATCACTTATATGAAACAATGCCCATAAGTAAAGTTTATTATACTGTTCAGCAATATTAACGGGATAAAAATCATGCAGGGTGGCTGCCAATCTGTGTAATAATTAAATTGTACCATTGACATTGAAAATAGCAACTGTTGACTTTGTATCCGGCTCTTCTCAGCAGAGTTGCCTTCCGAACCAGTGCACTGTGGTAGCAAGTTCATTCGACGATTCAAAACGTGCTTGAAAAAAGTTTATTAAATGAAGTATATTTTTATTTGAATTTCCAGCTATTTACATAATAATTTCGTTCTCCTTTTGCAGGTGTGAGTCGGCGCGGGCGGTCGCAGCGGTGATGCCGCGCGTCCGATGACCCGCCTGCTCTGCTGCCTGCGCGCGCGCGCCGATATGGGCGCCGCGATATCGCATCCACAGGTAATTACTATACAATGTTACCCCTGCACTAACCTAACTTAAAGATGATACTTTACTACAGGTATATTAACAAACTAGTTTTTTTAGGGTTCCGTACTCCAAAAGAAAATACTGTAACCCTTCTAGGATCATTGTGTTGGTGATCACACCCTCGTAATTATGTCTATAGGGTACTTTCCGAGGCTTTACAATAATGAAACAAAGAAAAAATAAACGAAAAATGCAAAATAAAATTACTTATTATAATAATTTATATTCATCACAAAAAAACTCATCACAAACTTATATTTGTACTCCATTTCATACAAAACGAGTGCATACGTCTACTACAGGTATATTAACAAACTAGTTTTTTTAGGGTTCCGTACTCCAAAAGAAAATACTGTAACCCTTCTAGGATCATTGTGTTGGTGATCACACCCTCGTAATTATGTCTATAGGGTACTTTCCGAGGCTTTACAATAATGAAACAAAGAAAAAATAAACGAAAAATGCAAAATAAAATTATTATAATAATTTATATTCATCACAAAAAAACTCATCACAAACTTATATTTGTACTCCATTTCATACAAAACGAGTGCATACGTCTGCGAACTTAAGTTTGTCAACTTTTTTAAATTATATTGTCTGTTGACTGTGAAAAAGGTACGAAACCTTCGGTAGGCGAGTCCGACTAGCCTTTGCCCGGTTTGTTATATATAAAACTAAATGCCCTAAGGAGCCTACCAACATACGCTTGTGCCACATGTACTAAGCATTGCTCCGAACTTCTCAAAATGTCTGTAAATTATTATATGCAAATATAATTTAGATATAAAAATGTAAAAATCTCATTATAATGAAACTGTAGGTAACATTGTATTAATTTCTTAAGCATATATTGACTCCAATTTAAATTTTGATTGCATATTTTTAGGGTTCCGTATCATTTAAGAATAAAAAAACCCTTATAAGATCATTTTGTTGTCCATCCGTCGGTCTATTTTTGTCTAGAGCCTTTATCTCAAGAATGCTTGGCAAATGTGGTATGAAAGTCGCTACTTCAAGTGAGGTATCAGTTGAAAGTGCTCTGGCTAAGCTAAGCCTGAATTTCAGAAAAAGCTCGAGACCTCCAATTTTTGTACGGAACCGTCGGTGGGCGAGTCCGCTTCGCTCTTCTCCGGTTTTTTTATTGCTGTAGTATTTAACATAAATATATTTTACAAAAAGCATTATAGGGCAATGCCCTACTCTTAAATACTAATTAATGCCCTTCCTTAAAAATGACCACGATCTGTTCTAAATTATTTGAAGGTCGGTCAGTGACGACACATAGCAGGAAACCTAGTGTTAAAACACTCCCACTAAGACAATAACAACATTCGCCTCCACCGCGACTAACCTTAATTATTATATAAAAACTAAATACTAAACTAAATATATATAGTTTTTGTTCGTAATGTTTTAATATATGCCTATTAAATAAATGTTATGTTAATATGAACATATATTATATTTAAGCATTTAATTATAAAATCAAATTTATTGTAATTAATCAAAAAAAAGAAAAATCATTTAAAATAAATTATAATAACGTTTTTATTTCTTCTTAAACAATAGCTGAATTTGTTTTACTTAAATAGTTTGTTAATTTTAACTGTAAATTGTTCATATTTTTTATCATCCTGAAATGTTGTTCACGTGAATTTACTATTAAATGGCTGTTTTAGTTTTAATTTACATTTCGAGGAGTGATTATAACATATATGTAGGTTACTAGGAATATATATATGAGTCAGGTATTTTATACAATGCCTAGGTAGTATAGAACCTACTTAAAGCGTATGTGATATAAAAAAAACAGCGTTTTACGTCGCGTAGTTCCGGCTGTGCGTTGTCTGTTAGTCAATCAGTAACGGAAGACTTTTAGGGTATGAAGAATTAATTGAGATTTTTTTCTTACTTTTTATTATTTTTTTCCCAAGCGCGAGTGCGAACAATGCCAAAAAGTACTTAAAGCCTATCTTTAGGGTGGCCACGACTCATTAACCGCACTGTATATGTCATATTTATAACCGCTTTACGTTCTTCAATCTTTTGAAACACTGCACATCCTTCCACTCAACCTACTGTTCTACTATACTAGTTACTACTATTCATACAACTCCTACAGTTGTTGTTATAATATGAATATTTTACTTACAGGAGGGCGAGGCGTGCGACGGTGGGGTGCTCGCCTCGCCTCCCACTATGGCGGATGTCATAAGGTAAGCCCAGAGGAGGGAGGGAGTTCAAGAGTAATTATTTTTATGTTTAAATAGATTATACTAACTTTTATCCGCGGCTTCGCTCCATTTATTACAAATAACTGCAAGTTGCGTATGACACATTCTAAATGCAAGAGGGAAGTAACTTTGACCGCAGATACAGTGAGTTATATTGGAAACTATTTACGTAATGTAATATAGTCTATAGCCTTCCTTGATAAATGGACTATCCAACACTAAAAGATTTTTTCAATTCGAACTAGTAATTCTTAACACAAAATTCTTAAGTTTTATAATTTTTATTAATATATTTAATATAAAAAAAATTCAAATTATAATATAATTTTATCAAAGTCATAAAAATTGTAATATTTTTTAGTAAAAACTGGCAAAAAAAAACAATTAAACGTCTGTCATGATTTATTCATCACGATTATATGAATGCGAATATAATGTAATTATTTTAGTATTAAAATAATACAACTTTTAAATATTATAGAGGTCATTGCGGCACAGTGGCACAGCGCCTGACGGTGAACTGTTGTGGGTTCGTTACTCACTCGGGAGTTATTTATACATTTGTCCGCAAGTACAGTGGGTTACGACGAAAGGGATTACATGATGTAATAAAGTCTATAGCCGCAAATATACTTTCCAATGTATAACTATTTTTTCAATTCCGGCTACTCTTTTTGAGATTAACGTATTCAACCAAACAAAATTTTCAATTTTATAATATTTGTTATATATAAATTCAGGGAGCGCAAGAAAAAAGCGGGCGGCGCGGGCCTGGGCACGCTGCGCAGGCGCATCGCGGCCGCCGCGCGCAGGCCGCGCGACTCCAGGCCTGACCGAGGTACGTACATACACTGAATGTCACAATGGATTATAATTATACGTATAATGGTTCATTTATTTATATAAAACAGAGCTCGTTCTGCCCATAGATGTTTGATCCTGGTACTTTGTTTCGATATTCTGGACACTTGACTCTAATATTTTTAAAAATAAAAAAAATATATGTTAACATTTTTAAAGTGTTATTCCACACTTAGGAAAGAAAAATACTTATTTAGAAAACGTATAAAAGGAGGAGGAATAAGTATTTAAAAAAATACGCTATGAAAAACTACCCTATCTCTACCTATGAAAAGTGGGGAACAAAGTGTCTTAACACGAAGTTCCCTCTGCCTGCTGTGTGCGTGAAGCTGATTTTAAAAACTACCCTATGAAAAGTAAAGTAAAGTAATAAAAAAATATTATTATTCACGCAGTATAAAAATGTGCCGCAGTAGCGCTTGCAACATGTACTATTATAACGTCATGTGACTGTTACAAAATATGTTGATATACTGATATAACGTAACGGTGATATTATTCAATATTACAACAACCAATTTTGAATAAAAATATATTTAAGACAAGTATATCATAATATAAATAAATATAACACTCCGTTTCCACATTTTGTGACTATTTTTAAGCAAACTAAAGAAAGAATATATGTATTTTTAACATTTTTAAACTGTTATTCCACACTTAGGAAAGAAAAATACTTATTATCTAAATAAGTAAAGAAAGGAGGTCCTTAGTTTGATACGCAATAATGTTGCCCATGTACACATGACTGCCTCAACCTTTCAATTCAAAAGTCAGTGCTAAGTGGATCCCGCGAGTGCTCACAGCTCCACAGAAACAGGTCGAGTATTGTAGGAAGTTTTTGACGCTCTGTGGCCAAAATTCTTTGAGTATTTTTGAAAGAATTGTTACTGGAGGTGAAGTCACTATGATCCTGAACATAAACAGGTGTCCATGGCATAAGAAGAATATGTCATTGCCTGGACTCCTGTTTCCCCTCCAAAGAAATTTAAAGTGACTTCAATTGCTAAACATATCATGCCACAGGCTGGTCTGTTGATTAAATATAAAAATAAAAATAAAGGTGAGACCATAAACACAAAATCCTACGTT
Source organism: Heliconius erato x Heliconius himera (assembly GCA_013421005.1). Lineage (NCBI taxonomy): Eukaryota > Metazoa > Arthropoda > Insecta > Lepidoptera > Nymphalidae > Heliconius > Heliconius erato x Heliconius himera. Next base: position 14,953 of record JAATLQ010035030.1, on the reverse strand, counting down.
TTACCTCGCCTTATTTAAGGAAAGCAATTAAAGAAAAAAACTGGTGTAATCGGCGGCTTGTGTGTGTGTGTGTGTGTGTGTGTGTGTGTGTGTGTGTGTGTGTGTGTGTGTGTGT
>JAATLQ010035030.1:0-14738 GCA_013421005.1 Heliconius erato x Heliconius himera | reverse complement strand
ACCACCCATAAGTTAATTTAAGGCCAGTCGTGGAGCAGGGGCACAAGCATTTTCATTTAAATGTGGTATATTCCATTTCCATATTAGGATACTAATTTCTAGTTTAATCAAAATTGGTTCAGTATTTTATGTAAGATATGTGTATCCACTATATGTCTGAACAAAAACGACGCATATTTTAATAAATATTCTCATAACTTAGCTTGTCGTTCCTCAATGAAAAGTAATCTCGCGGAACTCAACGCCGCGCTTTTAGCCTTGCTACCAGAGAGAAGAACTGATTTTTTTAATAAATAATAAATAATTCCTCTGAGTGAGAATCGAACTCACGACCGTTGCGTTACGTTCACACGATTGTGCCCCTGCGCCACGCCGGAGTCATTTATTTATTTATAATACATAGCACAAATGAATTGGGGTAAGTTGTTTCGAGGTCACAACGTGCCCTAGAAAGAAGAATCATCTAGCCCTATCCACATGTGTTGAGTTAAAGTAAGATGTAGATTAAATGATCATTTAAATAAATTAACATTTGTGATATGGATCAAATATTTACTGATGTGGTAAACCTCGACGCACTTACGCGCTACTTTTGCGATGTTTCGGGTGCCGACTGTGTGTTGTATACTGTTTTACGAAGTCTTTACTTATACTTAATATTCTTAGCAAGTTTCTACGTGAAGTTATTTTATTTGTAACAACTTGCCTCGACAATTTCTAACCCTGCTCTCCTCTAACATTATTTTTGTCCACTTGTGGTCGTTCGATTTGCTTGAATTTTTGATTATATTATTTTAATGCTGTTTGACGTCGGCGTGGTGCAGCAGCATAGCAATATAGCTATTCATTACTATCAATTCCTTGCTCTGATAACAAGACAAAGTCCTAATGTTTTGAAAAGTGTACATTGCGTGAGGAACAGATTGTCTTAACTCGAGGTTCCCCGTGTCCATCCCTTTGTATCCGGGATACAGCGTGAATGTGCGTGTGTTTGTGCGTGCAGGTTGTGAGCACGCGCGCTTCATCCGCTCTGTGGTCGGATCGTGGCGGCTCTCGGACGTGTTCCAGCTGTGCGCCGAGTTGGAGGCGGGCGCCGCACTGCGCGACCTCGCCACGCAGGCCGAGTTGGCCCGCGAGCCCGCTCCTGCCTTGCATGCCGACTTGGCTGCCCTGCGTGCTGAGAGGTTAGTGGGGGCGAAGGGAGTGGGGTTGTAGGGAACGGTGATTGGAAGAATGAGAGGTAAGTGGAGGAAGGGGCGAAATGGCCATCCGCTATGTGGAGAGTGAGAAAAAGAGACCTCACCATCTTCTACAGGGAAACATGAATGGGGGTATGCACTAGAAGGAGGGGAATGGAGGGAGGAGAGACCCCGCCAGCCTATACTATATTATGCACAAAACAAGGCACAAAAACAAAAAACTATCTCCAGTTACCTGTATCCTGTTACATTCAAAGTTTTAAAATAAGAATATTACTAGGTTTATTATATTTGTCCATTGTTTTTAAATGTTTTTTTTTAATAATTAATAATCCTGTCTTTTTCCTTAGATGGTGGTGTGATGTAGAGGTGGTGGGCGCGGGATTCTCGATACCGGCGCATAAAGTTATTTTAGCGTCGCGCTGTACCTATTTCAGAGATCTTCTGCAACGGTATCCTAGGTATGACATATTTTCTCTATTACACTTTTTGCGCCAGTGACACACTGGAAGTAATGGTTGTGTTTAAATTGTTTTTGTTTTCTTGCTCTTATTGCATGTATTCCAATAGGTGTAGTAATTTAAGTAAGTATCTAGATTGAAAAGATAGATAGCCTAATGTCAAAATAACCATACCGTACAACCGACCGAATTCGAGACAGTGTGGAACTTAACGCCACGCTTTAAGTTGCATTCATTATTTTCTCTCTGATAAGACAATTAATTATCAGATTAAAAATAATGTATTTTCATCATAGACATTGTACTTATCATCATCATCGCGTTTGCTATTCAATAACCAATATTTCTCATATTTTTTAAAATAATACATTAAATAAACATTTTTCTAAACACAGATCATGGAGAGTCCCACTAGAAGGCGCTGGGGCTTCCCTGTCACGCGAGGAAGTGGAAGCCGCGATACTAGCGTTGTACGCGGGCGCTGCGCCCTCCGCACACCCCTGCGAACATTGCCGTAGTGAGTAGTAGACAATTGGACACTACGAATGATTACTATCTTAGATCACTAAATTTACTGCCTCAGATCTGAGAAAAACCGGCGTAACAAACGAGACGGCGCCTTTTTTAGTGTGGAATAACATTTTAAAACAAATTAAAATATATATATTTGTTTCTATAATTCCAGAATGGGACAGAGGACTGAACTCGGAGGCCGATCTGGATATTATAAGTGTGGAGAATTCTACAAGTGAGTCATTCATTCATTCAAATTTGTTAAAAAACCAAAAAAACCTGGTGTATGCGGGATACAGTGTTTAGTTGAAATCAATTTTATTACTACTATTAATAGTGGTTTTCTTGCTTTTATTTTCTATGTAGACAATTTATCTATCAACTTTAGTATTTTTAATACCTTTATTTCACAGATCGACGATGCACGTGCACAACAAACACCCAAGGGGGCGGAACTCGAAACCGTCGTTTGGGAGCTCTACTGGGATTCAGCATAGGGGGCGGAGCGCTAGCCCGAGATCTACGAAGAGTATTAGAAAGCGGAGAATTGGCTGATGCGAGGCTGGCCTGGCCCGAGAGTACATCGGGTACAGGGGGTACAGGCGGTTCTTATGGGTTCAGAGGGTCGGCGGAGTTGCCCTGTCATAGATTGTTGTTGGCCGCTCGGAGTAGATTCTTTAGGTGTGTTGTGTTAAGTGTTGCTGTAATAGATTTATTCAATAATATATTTCATTGATCTAACTCAAATTAAAATTTCAGAAATGTCCTATCAAGGCGATGCACGTCAACATCAGGTCCGGGGGGTGTTGGAGGTGTTGGGGGTACTGGTGGTGCGACGATAGTGTGCGTGGATGAGAAGGTGTTACCACGGAGGTTCGCGAGGGCTTTACTACACGCTGCTTATACAGATCAGGTATGTATACTTGTATACTAATATTATAAAACTGGAGACTTAGTCGGTTGTACGCGTTAATCTCAGGAACCTTTGAATCAATAGGGTTTGAATTGAATAGTTCTTATGGTATTATATAGTTCACTTTTTGTATTTGTTTTAATTTAATCGGTTCATTAATAAAAAAGTGATATTAATGTAAAAGATTTTGATCCATAAAATTGCTTAAAATGATAATTTTGTTGGAACACAATAGTAATTAAGATTATTAAATAAATAATCGTGTTGTTCAAGCAAGTGAAGTCGCAAGCGAGTCGCTAGTAATCTAATGAATATGTTTTGTACTATTTTTAGGTGGACCTCAGTCTCATAGGCAGAAGTTCTTCATCACCGTCTTCTACTAATAGCGGCGGTGGAACTGTGAGTAGAGAAATTTGTTACTACGTATCTTAAATGTGTGTATATTTATGTATGGTGCCCACAAATGTCTCTAAAACTGAAGACTTTGTTATTTTTTAATGAAGTATATCTGTAACTTAGGAAACAGTTCAAGTTGCATCAAAATTGGCTCATTAGGTTTTGAGATATGTGAGAAATTTGCTATATTATACCCTTAGGAGGAAAATAATTTAACTGTAAATGTTTGTACATATTTTACTTTACAAACAAAAGTAGCCAAGTGCGAGTCAGACCTCGACAGTGTGTTGTCACCTACCTTATTGTGTGAATTACCTTCTGTTTTTTTCATAGTGTTTGTATAAATAACAAAGTTATATTTGCTATATTTGAGAAAAAGCTATTTAAATCTGACAAATTGGTGACTTACAGCAGCATATATACAGATATATAAAAGTTTTTTTAATTGTATTAGGCTTTTGAACAGCTAAAACTGTGGTTTCATTTAAAGTGATGCTGACAAAAACAGGCAGCCAGGCAGAAAGAAGGAACTTAGTTTTAAGACACCCCATTCCCCACTTTCTACCGGATTTTTTGAGGTATTGCGTATTGAGTGGCGGCGAAAAATATTAAATATTTCATTTCTTCGAGTGGAAATCGAACCCACAACCTGCCGCATTTACAGTCACACGTATGGCACATATGTTTGCCTGCGCCACTAATAGCCTCTAATAAATATGTTTTATAATACATATAAATGTAATAAAAAAAAAAGAAATTGACCTAATTTCATTTAATTATGGGAGAGGGGGCTCCACCTTATGTTCTAAATTTTGAAAACGTGTAATATATTAATTAAATCATAATAATTATTTTTTAGCTACGAGGCAACGGTCGAGGATCAGCCATAGCCATGTTAGATGATGCCTTCCAGTTATACGAAATTGCAAGGTAAACTTTTATAAAAAAAATATTTTTTTGTTGGTAGTTCAAGTTGGGAAACTGATTTTAATTCTAATTGAAAATCGTGAAGATGAAGAATGAATGAAACATTGAGTGAATGAATGAGTCATTCGATTTATTACACTGGTTCCCAACTAGTGATCCGCAGAAGCCTAAAAATGGTCCGCGAACGATTTTAATTTTATGACTGGGGATGGTGAATCAAAGTTTCTGTTTGGATTATCACAGATGATTTTTATTATACCTATATGCATAATGGTCCATGCTACCAAGAATGATATAAAAGTGGTCCTTTATCAAGAAACAGTCAAGAACCCCTTGCTTTATTATATCATTAGACATCTCACATTTAAATTTAAAATGTTTATATAGTATTATATTACAGCATATCAAGATAGATAGCTGTATTTTCAAAAATATAAATAATTCATTTCCCCGCTCTTTGGGTAGACAAAGCGGCCGAGTTTAGAAAATCCACGGATTACATACATTCGATATGAACGTAACGTAAGCGCGATCTAACTTCGTACAACGCCATCTACATTACAATTTGCAAAACTTAACACCGCGCTTTGCTTTCTCATAGCGGGGAAATGAAAATATTTCAAACTAAACATTTATTTATTTAATGTAATAATATGATAGTGATACATTTATTTCCAATTTGAATAGTATCCAATAGAAATGGCGTTTTAATTTACGTGTCCTAAATTAATACGCTAAAACGCATTTGGGAAACTATAATAAGTTATTGTTTCGTTACATGTACATACTTTATTTAATATACCATAATTGAGTTGAATATTAAATTTCATATTAGTAACATCGGTTTAGTTAGTTAACATTATGGTTTTCAAATATAATACTATAATTTTTGTTTGTTTGTTTCTTATTATATGGCTTTTAGGCGTGCCAGTGGAGCATAGCACAGCACAACACACGATGAAGATTAGTCAAATAAATATAAATTAAGTAATACCTGAAAGGTTAGATTAACGGTATAAAGATAGAAGGTGTAATTAGATAAACCAAATATACTATTTCTGCTATACCATAGTGCCGATACCGCATGACCAGGGATGGATTATGCAATTCATTTCTATCGCTAAACGATACATGTAGCATACATTTAGTTTTCTTTATTTAATATTGTATAAATTTGTCCATTTAATGATGGTGGCTAAACTTAGCGGCTGCCACAGACAAAGTAAGCAATGGAGCAGCTTAAAATTATCATAGTTCAGGGGCATGTATACTAATACTACAAATAAATTGACAATTGTAATCTCCAAACCAGCAAAATATACAAAAATCCTGCTATTTTTGCGATTAATCCGGTTAAAGAGTTTCATTTATAATAATAACGTCGTAATGTAATCGATTCTGGAATTAATTATTGATTCGATATAACAACAAGTAATGAATGTTATATGAAATATTTATTGTGCAGGTTCCTAGAGATGCCGATAGTAGCACAGGGGTGCGAGGACGCGGCGGCGCGCGCGCTCTGCGCCGACACGCTGCCGCACGCGCTGCGCTGGGCCGCCGCGCCGCACGCCTCCGCCTGGCTGCACCGGTGAGTGGGGAGGTGCAGGGGGAGGGATACATGTTTTTAGTTTTTTTTTTAATTTAATCAGTAGTAGGTTTTTCATCTTTTTTATTATTACATGTTATAAAATAAAGAGAACGTTAAAGTATTGAGTGGAAATTTGTGAAGAAGAGAGAAGGAGGAGTATTAGGTAGTGTCTTTTAAACTTTAGAGTTGCTTTGTCTTATTAGTTTTTAGTTTTTATTATTACAAAAGAATTCCCGCGAGTGGTAAAACATTGTAGCCTCATAATTAAATTACTCATAAGGTACACCACTCAGTCAGTAAATGAAATACAATTATTTTTTTTAAAAGATGTGATTTTTTGTGATATTTTTGAGAAAGAATATTTACGAAAATATAAACACATATTGTTAATGATTGATTAAATTGCTGTTTGAAAAAAAAAAGGAAAGTGAGGAACGTAGTGTCTCAACACTAGGTTCCCTTTGCCTACACTTATGTATGCGTACAGCGTGAAGTTGATTAGATTTTTTTACATATAGAAAAACATGTAATACGAGTATTACATTGTTGATTTAACATATTTTTGAAATTGAATTTTAGTTTAAAAAAAATATAAAATAACAAGCGTTTTAAACTTAGCTCGATAAGACTGTATGGCTTAGTGGTTAATGCGCTTGTACGGTGATAAAAATACGGGGGTTCAAATCTCTCCTCAAATATTTTTAGAGTAGTTGTGTAATTTTAAAATTTTATTTTTACTCTTATTTAATTTTTTTTCTTATGTATTCAGGCAAGCGATGAGATACCTTCGCGATGAGTTCCCCACAGTGATGGCGTCACCCTCAGCGGCGAGGTTGCCGCGGGCGTCTTTAGCCTCCGCGCTCGCTTCGCCTTTTTTACAGGTGAGGGGGAGTAAGAGGGGAGAGAGATAGTAGAGAAAAAGAGGTGGTAGGGAAGGGGATAAGAAAAGGAGAAAGAGGGAGATAGGCAAGAGGAAGAGGGGAGATATAGAGATGGGTACATGGAGATAGGGTGAAGGGAGGAGAGGTGATGTAGAGAAGTGTAAAAAAATAACATGATTAAAATTTATTATTTATTATATTTGTTATTTTTTAGGCCAGTGAGGCTCAAGCCCTCCGTGCCTTACTTCGATGGGCTGAACGGGCTGTACAACCCACACCTGCTTCTTCCTCACCAGCTATTGCACCAGGTATGGTACTGCTTTTAACTTGCGACTTAGTTGTCAAATATAAATAACTAGGTATAGAGTATGACACATGTGTCATGACACGTTATAAATGCGGGAGGTAGCTCTGACTACAGTTACAGTGGGTTATATAGAGAGGATTAATGTGATAGAATATTGTTTATAGCTTCACATTGTATCCCGCATAAAGCAACGTACACACAGTTTTGTTGGAGGCATTGCATGTTGAGCGGTGGAAATAACGCCGCTCTTTGCCTCGTTACTCGAGCGAGGATATGATAATATTGAATACTTTACTCGCCGAGTGGGTATTGAATCCTGAACAGTACTATAGTTGCATATTTTTGCGTTTGCACAACGACGGTTTAATTTTTTGTTATTCTAGTATATATAAAATCTTAATATGTATATATTTTTTAAATGTTTAATTTAGTTGGTGAAGTGAAATGATAATGTTATACGTATAAATAACGATTCATCTATTTTCTAGATCACTTTTTGGTTGATAAGATGCTTGCACAAATGTATTTAAATGAATATTCTAGGTAATCACGAGATTAATGAATAAAAAGTATATTTAGTGGCAATGTCCCCCCGCAGAGCCGAACCTCCTGTGGCACACGACGCACGCGCGCCGCGCCGCCCGCGCGCGCCGCCGCGCCGCGCCCGACGCCGCGCTGCGCGACGCGCTGGCCGACCTGCTGCCGCTGCTGCGCCTCGAGCACCTGCCCGCCGACTGCGACGCGCGCGCGCTCGCCGCCCGCCGCGCGCTGCTGCCCGCGCCCGCCGCCCCGCCGCCCGCGCCCGACGCCTGGCTGGGCCGCGCCGGCTGCCGCCCCGCGCGCTGCTTCCTGCCCTACCTGGACGAGCTGCGCGCGCTGCTGCAGGACCAGGCGCCCGCCGCGCCGCGCCGCGCGCCGCCCGCCGGCGCCGGCGGCACGGGCGGCATCCCCGACACGCTGTACATGGTGGCGGCGGCGGCGGCGGCGGCCACCGCGTGGGGCAACGCCTGCGTGCCGCCGCGCCTGCTGCGCGCGCTGCGGGCCCGCGCCGCCGAGCTGCGCGCCGCGCCCGCCGCGCAGCGCGCGCTGGCGCTGCACGCCGCCGACGTGCGCCCCGTCCGGAGGCAGGTGCGTGGAGGGATACTTGTTATCTAGAGCTGAAATTGACATAGTATTAGTAATATTACAAGGTAGGTTAGGTAGACAACAAAACTTATCTTTGTATTTTTACTCCTCGCATTTTCGCGACGACGAACTCTAATAATCACTGTTATTTAATAAATAATCAGAAACTATAAATTCATGTATTATGGATATGTTATCCGATTGCCCTTTTTCGAATCAGCGAGCAACTACCGAGCGTAGGAAAGTGACGTCACACACCCGCCGCGCAACTGTGAGCGGAACTCGAAATTTTTGCAAACTTCCAATACCCTTAAAATTATAACTACTTGGTTATTTTTAATGAAACATAAACTAGCGTATTTATATACATAAGAACTTTACTGTAACAAAGTTCAAAGTATTATTTCATACTTATTAACATTCATCATTATTGACTGTGTAATTCTTTTTAATTTTTTTAGAAACTATATTTTTGTTTAGCTTTTTAATTTCGATCATTCTTTTTCTATTGAATTATATATATTGAAAGTGGCTTTATATAATTTTTTTTCGACACAGCAGGGTAGCCAGAGGGAATATGGAAACCTAATGTTAAGACACTCCATTTCCCATTAAGACGATCCGCTAAATTATGGAGGCAGTGCGTATTGAATGGCAGAACTCAATGCTGCGCTTTGCCTTGTTAGGAAAGCGAAAAAAATTTGTTATAAAATATTTCATTACCCTCGTGGGAATCGATCCCACAACCGTTGCACTTACAGCCATGTCTAACTGTTACGTTGTACCGTTACGTGTACACTGTGCTACTGAGCCACGACTGGTCAAAAGTATCAAATGACTACAGCTATAACATAACAATAGTTTTAATTTATTTTTTCCCCTACAGATAGCGCTCCGTGCCGTCAGAGAAATGTCCCTACCAGATGCGTGCGCGGAACTGCTACTGAACGACACAGACATAGTGGATACCCACGATGCACACGAAAATCATCATGGCGGGCAACATAGGTGAAAAATACTAACTAACGACTACGGCTTCGCCTTTTTAACATTATTGTTAGTTTTTAGTTTCAAGTTGTTCCAAGTCGAATATAGAAACGTAAGAAGATCTAGTGCTAAGACAGTTCGTTCCCCACGCACCGCCGAAATTTGCGTGTTGAGTGGCGGAACTAACCGCCGCGCTTTATCTTGCTACCAAAACGAGTAAATGAACGCGCTTAAAGTCACACGCTGTGCCATTGCGACACGACGGCCTCAATGTCCTATATATTTTTTATAATATCTTCTCAGGGAAGGCGCAGAGGAATGGGAGCGTGGTAACACGTCAGCGTCAAGAAGCGACCTCGATGATGACTGCTGCAGGTACTATATTTACTACTAGAGGCCCGCTTGTATTATATTGTATTTAAGAAAAATAATTCGTAATTAAAATCTTTTGGGATTTAATTTTATTTTGTTCGAAAAAATGTCATATTATAAAAATGTTTTGTTATTTTACATCTATATATTTAAGTTCGCGGTATGTACGCGTGTATGACAAACGCATTTTTCCCGCGTCAATTCCCGTATGAAAAGTAGGCTATATATTCCACGAATCTATCTCTCAGAGAGTCTCATAAAAATTGATGCAGCTGTTCCGGAGCTCAGCTCGGACACGCGGAAAGACGGACTGATATATAAATGGTTATTGAGTTCAATTCTCACTGGTAGAAAGATTTAGAGTAATAAATATGTATGTTTAACTAAAGAACTTTTAATCATAATTTTGAATTTTTGATACTTATGTCACTTACCCGAGCATTTTCATTTACCCGCTTTATTAACATTTTTTTGTATAAATTACAAACACATATAAATTTACATATATAAATTCCTCCATATAGATCGGGCTCAGGCTCGGGGTCAATACGCGGCGCATCCGGCGGAGTGTCTCATGTCTCCGCGCACGCTTCACTAGGTAACTGACGTAGAACAAATTTATTATTTTTGAAAAGTTATTAGTTGTTTTACATGTCACTTTATACTTACGTTTATAAAAAAATGCTAGAAGTAAAGTAGATGTATTGACATCATAATTCGTATGTTTTCTAAAATATTAATTTAGTCATATTTAAAATTTATTTTACTTCTAGTGTATGCCATTTTACAGCATCACGCCGTATCTCGCATATAACAGAGTAAGCAGAGGAAATCTAGCGCTAAGCTACACTCCGTGTCCCACTTTCTGCCGAATTTTCGAGACATTAGAAGCCGAGAAATTAAAATATTAATAAATAATAATTAACACGCTTCTTCCACTGCGCGACTACGGTATCTAAATAACATTTATATATAAATAATTAAAATTATGTGTTATGTAAAAAAGTAAAACTCTGATAAAAACAAATCACGGGATAGAGTTCTGTCACTCAATACAGTGTTTCGAAAAGTGGTTGCCCAAGTGGGATACAGTATGAAGCTAATAAAAAAAAAACTATATTTATAGACAGTTATATATGTTTATATTTACAGAATCGCGGTCAGGAGCGTGTCGTAGAGAACTGCCCACTCGTCCTCTAGATGGACATTCTTCTAGGTAAGTACTAATATTATAAGTGTGAAAACTTGTAAAGATGGATATTTGTTCCAATTAATATTGTACTTTCACGCGAAAACAACTGAATTGATTTAGATTAATCTTACAATAATATAGCTTGATGTATAATCAAAATAATACATATTCTACAATTTATATGGAGATTTTACATTATTTGTCTATATAACAATAAATTTTAGCGGTCGTAGCCTCGACTGGCCTCTAAAAAAATTATATACATAGAAATAAAATTATTGTTACAAAATCCAATCATTACGATAAGTAATAATATTTCTTATAAACATCTGTTATATAAAAGATTAAAAGTAACCCTTGTAAACTATATTTAATTTCATATACAGAAATGGCACCTACAACAGAGCTCGTCTCTCAGCCGCAGTACCAGACGTGGCAATGGCGCCCAATGCGAACACTCATCTATTAACAGCAAGAGATTACCCACACCCCCTCGCCCACACTCACACCCATACCCACTCCCATGGGAGTGGGTCTCATGGGCATGGGCACGCGGCCCACCATGGGGTCGGACTGCAACATCCACATGTAATGCATTCTGTGCATTCTGGTGAGTGATTTTAAATATTTTTTTACTATTACACACACATATGGCTTGTAATGTACATTTTGTTTGTATGCACAGAGATGGGTGGTGTGCTACAGCTGGACTTGGGTGACGGCGCCACGCACACACCTAGGCCTGGTGAGTTATAGTTAGATACTCTTTTTCTTCTTTTTTCTTTTTTTGTGCTTTATTTTGTAACTTTTTTGTTTTATTTTTCCAAATTTCGATTTGAATATATTGTCATTTTCAATACACTACTTCTTTGTATTATACAAAACAAAATTCAATTCACTTTATATAAGTATGCAATTTTTTAATTAATGTTTTCTTATGACGTAAAATTATCGAGTTCACAGACAAGCAGTATATTATTTTTTTGCTTATTATTTTCTTTTTTTTTATAAAGACATTTTACTTATTATTTATATTGACGTGAATGCTAATTACCTTAGATTATTAGAATAAGTTTACTTTTTTATTATATTTAGTTTACTTTTGAGGGTTGTGGATATGTATTTTCTTAAAATATTTTTTCTATCCATAATTATTTTGGATAAAGTTATCCAAGCATTGACATCTGATAACACATCGACATCTGGTGACACATTTTTTTTATTACATAATTAATATTTATCTTTTTTTATAGGATCTCGAGCTCAGCGAGCCGCAAGGCAACACAGGGAACATTCACAGGTATTGTTGTTTATTTTATAAAAAAAATATAAGTAGCTTCACGCTTTATCCCGCATATAGCAGGGTAGACAGAGACAGGGTAGATAAAAAGTAAAATAAACAAATGAAAAACGTAGTGACATAACACTAGGTTCCCTCTGGGAATGGGATGGGATAGGATACAGCATGTATAGTATTTTTTTTATAACACTTATATCTTTGGTTACAGGGTATATCGTGTCCGCGACGCGATGATGACGAGCTTAGAGCTGCCATAGAGCTTTCTGTTATAAGAGGTGAGTTCATTTTTTGTTAATTATCTGTATGTTTTATAATTTTAAATACATACATACTACATTTTGCAGGAATAAAAATTAAAAAAAGCAATCATATTTACGAAAGGTTAAATAGATATTTTTTTTTATTATTTTTTTATTAGCTTCACGCTGTATCCCGCACACAGCAGGGTAGGCAGAGGGAACCTAGTGTTAAGACACTCCGTTCCCCACTTTCTGCCGAATTCTGGAGGCATTGCGTGTTGAGTGGCAGAATTTAACGCCGCGCTTAATCTCGACACCAGAGCGAAGAAATGGAAATATAAATTTAAGTAAATATTTCATCTCGAGTGGGGATCGAACCCACAACCAGCGAATATTATCCGTTGCTTTTTGTACGTCGGTTAAAAAGAATAAAAAAAATATTTATTTATATAATCAATTATTTATTCTGAAAAAAATATTCTATAATTTATTTACTCATTATTAGTCCTAAAAAAATCCTCGACCATATATTTTATTGAGTTCTTTTGTACTTTCAGCATATTCTTCCCTACAAGTGGCGAGGCGGGCTCCACACATTGCGGACCTACTGCCGCCACCTGGTTAGTTTTTTTTTAGCTTCACGCTGTATCCCGCACATAACAGGGTAGACAGAGGAAACCTGGAAACCTAGTTTTAAGAAAATCCGTTCCCGTTAAGACACTTCTGTTTTCCACTTTCTGCCGAGTTGTCGAGGCATGTTGAGCGGTTGTCATTACAAACTATTCATCTTTATTATATTATTATAGATTTCTTACTGTTGTTGCTTTTTTATCACAGATTTTGCGGCGATACGTAACAGAGCGACGCCGAGTCCCTCCTCTCTCTCCGCGTCCAGTTCGAGGAGAAGAGACACTCCCAACTCCCACGCCCACTCCCACACTAACCCACGGCCGCATGTGCAGTGTGAGTAGTATTTATTTATTTATTAATTTATAACTCATTTTTTCACTCATTTATAATATTTATTTAGTAAGTTGTATTCATAGACTTGAAATTCTGTGTCCTTTTAAATGTTTATTATAAGATGTAAATTCAAAAAAAGCAGCCAGACATAAACATAATCCCACATTTTATTTCAACAGTATCAACAGCAAGCAACGCAAGCGGAAGTTCATCGTCTACCTCCAACGTGGCCACAGGTTCGATTCCAAGCGGTTCCGGGGGATTGGGAGTTGTTGGAGGTGTTGGAGGTGTTGGTGGTCCCGGCGTTGTTGGGGGTAGCCGCAGTCCCAGTCCCAGACGCAGTCCGTATCCATTGTATGCGTTATACGCGAATAGGGACTTAAGGTGAGTTTGGTTGTTTTTTTTTATTTTTGTTTTCAAACGATTCTTGATTGTGTGGGGGTGTTGAGATGTTGTGATCGAAATTGTTGGAAGTGTTAGGTTTGAATTTTTGAGGTGTTGAAGTCTTTGTTAAAGGTTTGGGGTTTGTTTGGGGTCGAGAGGATGTTGAAGATAGTAGAAAGACGTCCAAGTCCCAGACGCAGTCCATATGTGTTGTGCACTGATAGAGATTTGGTGACTTTGGTTTTTGTTCTTTTGTTATGAGCGTATTGTAAAAGAAATACCGGAACACTTATAGGATCTCTTTGTTGTTCGCCTGTTTGTATGTAGTTTTTTTTTTAATTTTTAAGTGCCTTAAAAAAAGTAAGTTTCAGTTTGACTTTTATGTACGTATGTATGTTAATCGATTTTTGGTATTTTAGCTGGCTTCAAGAAGAGGCAGCCTTTTAAAGAAAATTATTGAATAACTTTTTTAATCTATTACTACTTTTTTATTATACATAATGAGTGCTTGTCTGTCTGTTTTTCAACAGTCGTTCGTCTCGCAGTCGTGGCCCCAGTCCTCATGCGCACGCGTATGCGTGACAGGTGCGTATTTATTATATTTAGCTTCACTTTGTATCTCGCATATATGCGTATATACACTTCATGGTTAACGGAGTGCATTAACACTAGGTACACTCTGTCATATGTAGAATACAGCGTGAATAAAATTTTATATCATATTTACAAATAAATCTTTATATATAAACACTAGCGGACCCGGACGCGGCTTCGCCCGCTTGAACTATACGAATGCTTATTAGATATTTTTATAAAATTGTTTTTGAAAATATCTAACTAATTTAAATGAAAAAAAATATAAGTAAACGTAATCATATTAAAATAATAATTTAAAAAAATTAAACAAAACCAGCTACATTATTAATATCATCAGAGTAAAATAAATATTTAAAAGAATTAAAATTAAATGTGTTGTGATATGTTTTTG
>JAATLQ010035029.1:9035-26221 GCA_013421005.1 Heliconius erato x Heliconius himera | reverse complement strand
CTTCACTGACATCTTTTTAAAGTTAGCATCACTTATTCTTAAACATGCGTAATGAAATTTTTCCGTACAGGAAGAACAGCATATTTCTTCTTTTTTTAAAATACTTGATGAACATGCACTGCATTTGGAAGACATTATTGATAAATTGTATTTTAATAATTTAATAACCTATATTTGTTACATAAAAGCAACTGAGGGTAACTTAAGCTGTACAGTCCACAAGACGCAGATACTAAAATGTCTCGTATTTCTATTGCAAGAAAGTCCAAAACGCCGTGCAGATCGCGGCACTGACGCGTTTTAATCGAACAATGTCTGTAGTTACACTTTTCTTCAAACTATTTATTCTTCTGATATGATATTATTTATTCACTAGATAGTTTCAAAAATTACTTCAATGATTGGAAATCAAGTTTATTTATTCACTAGTACTGTTCAATGGTTTACATAACTTTAAATAACACATAATTTTAAATTTATAAGAGGAACGCTTAACAGTGTGTGTAGCTCGTATACGCGCTCGCGACAATTTTTCTATTCATTCCATCAACAAGGCAAGACATTAATCTTTTTTGCTCTGGGATAAATATTTGCTTGTATCTTTATATTTAAACATCTGACTGGGGCTGTGGAATAACACAAAAAATGTAAAAAAAAGAAAAAATATTAGTTACCCAGGAGTCCTGATTAGTGTGCGGTGGAGCGCCGTGTCCGTGGCTGAGCATTGGCTGTTGACATCGCAGCACGGCCAGGTGTTCCCTCGACGGGATCGGCAGCGACAGATCTTGGAATGTTTCTACACGTGTTGACACCTTGATATGAATATAACGATGCAATTATGTAAACTTTGCTTTTTTTCCATCGTATTTTATTATTAAATATAAGCTTATGTGCACGCTGTATGGGCATGGCGTTGCCAAAGTGATGAAGTGAATATATTAAATATTTTATTTCTATGAGTGAGATTTAAAACCACAAACTATCGCGTTTACGGCCGCGCGTTTACATATACTACTAAAGCGTAAACAGCGTAAAGCTGAAAAAACATTTAAAAAGTATATTAAAAAGGCCTTACCCTATCACAAATCAAACACTGCACTGATGACAACAGCTTGCCGTCGAAAACGTCTGAAACAATACTCCGATAGCGCGCCCCGCCCCCGCCGTCGCCGCCCGCGCCCCCCGCCCCGCCCGCCGACCACGTGTTGGGACTGGAATTAAACATTCAAATATTTATTTGTCTTTTTAAAATAATATTTATTTACTTTTACACTAAATTTCGCATATAGCAGGGTACACTACGGTCGACTCGTCGACCGCTCCGAAGTGAGGTATAGATGATATGAATATAACGATAAAATTAAGATTAGATTTTTGTTATTTTCCATTATTTTATTCTCGAGTGAACAAAGTGCTAAAGTTGAGAAGGTCTACTGAAACATTACTTCGGAGCGGTCACGGCCTCATTGACCATACTATAGATACTGGGGAAACAAGTATAAAAGAAAGACACTCCGTTTCCCACCTGATGCGAAATGTCATAATATTAGGTTCCTAGATTCCCTCTATCTATCCTGCTATTTCCGGGAAGCCGCGTTAACCACAATATTTTTTTTATATCCTCTACATTCTAAATACTCACGGTGGATTATCAGCTATATCACTTCCACTGGAGCAAGTTTCATAGCGCTCCTCAGCTTCGCTTGAACAAGATAATTCTGACTCCGAGCCCACGTCCCTTTGGTGTCTGTCATCTTGTACTGTACCTGGCGATATAATCTTTAGTGGATATGGAAATATTTATGTTATTATTATTATTACTTTTATCAAAAATAATATTCTTCTTCTTTATAATTCTTTCGTGCAAACTTTGCATCAAAACTTTTTATAAAAAAAAAAATAACTTTTTTTAAATAAACAACCTATAAGAATTATCTCACCATTGAATTGATGATGTGTATTAACATTGTAGGCAAAGTGGTGTGTTCCACCGAAGCTGGCCGACCGTTTGTGTCGCGATATGTTCTCCGATTGTACCCTGTTTAAATATGTTATATCATTTATGTTATACTATATTGTTTTTATTTTATAGCTAAATTTTCCAAAACTTTACATATATTGTAGCCTTTGTGTTATTGTAATGTATACTGAAAGTTTCATCTATATCAGTTCAGTAGTTTTTGCGTGAAAGTGGAACAAAACATAAGTGGAACAAACATTCGTCCTTACAAACTTTCGCATTTGTAATATTAGTAGGATTTACTGCATTTTGTGAGGTTAATGGTAAGTCACTTGGCAATTAATTCCTTAATTATTAAGACACATGCAGAAGTGCTTAATAGGAAACTGAAGTCAACTTCGTTTTCTCATAATAGAAATTTCAATTGTCCACTTGACTATAAAGAAAGTTAATATAAAAAGCATACCTCAAATAACCATCATTCCGCTCGCTATAGGTGGAGGGCGCGGGGGACTTCCGGCGCACTCGAGCGAAGTATGGCGCGTCGCTCGCTGTAAATCATTAATAATAAAAAAAAATATATAAATGCGTTCAAAAGTTTTATTTTGCAATGAAGTGGCGTTAAGTTCCGCTCGGCATGTATGGCCCCCTATTTTGTTATCTTTAAGTTATTTGGATTACTCCCATATGTAGTCCCATAGGTAGTAAACGTCAAACAAAGTAATGTCACTTTCAAGCGGACAATAGCCGGGGAGTAACTTATTATTGATTGATTAAAATATAAATAAATATTTTTTATGTATTTACCTCCCGAAGAAGCCGCTCTTCGTCTAACATGAACGTTCCTTGTATCATGATCTCCATCTGCCTCTGAACTTAACTTATCTTCTGATGTGCTGTCCCACACCTAAATAAAATATAATAATATTTTAAACTCATACCTAAAGAAATTAAACAAGATATCTCAACAGTTAGAGTATTTTATATAAATACATGAATGTCACGGGCCACATTGTAATACAATTTAAAGAGCATGTTGTTTGAAAGGTTTAAAGTATCTCATTTAAAAAAGTATACTTTTTAATTATATAGGTACATACATATTAATGAATCCTCAAAAACCGTAATAACATTTATTTTTTTTTAGTTTTTTTCAGTTTAATTTAAATGTATTTTACTTGTCTTGCTTAACATTTTCATATAAAATATGGCCTGAGCAAATACAATAAGTACCGGTTCTTTGAGTTCTTCGTGCAGCTGATCCAAGAAACACCTGAGGAACTCCTGCGTGTCGTGCTGGTGATACCCGCGGAACATCGGGTGAACCTGTTTAGAATAAAAGCATAAACTCAATATCTATTATTCAATTAGGCTACAAAAGTCAAGTTAAATAAAAAAATATATAAAAGAAAATATTTTTATACTGTTCCTTCCTCCTTTCGTTATATTTTTGGGATATTGCGTGTTGAGTGACGAAACTCAATGCCGCGATTCTTATGACAGAGCAGAAATAAAAATAATTCACTGCTATGAACGGAGATTGAACGCACAACCATGGCTTCTACACTCAGTCGTCTGATGACACGATGAATAACGAAATATTTGACGAATGAACGAAACGAATATTTTATTTAAAATGTAATATGAAACTAACTGACACATTTTTGTTAGTATTTTTAAAAACAAGTAATCAGCTTCATGCTGTATCCCGCACACAGCAGGGTAGGCAGAGGGAACCTAGTCTTAAGACACTCCCTTCCCCACTTTCTGCCGAATTCTGGAGGCATTGCGTGTTGAGTGGCAAAACTCAACGCCGTAAAAACAAGTAAATTCATAAATTAATCTAATACACTTACATTTCGTATTCCATACAGAATACCGTTAGGTACAACGTAGCCTCTTGATTTCCTACTCCACATTTCTTTAATTAATTTTTGGTATGCTCTGGAACAGAAAATATTGACATATTTATTTTCTTAAGGTTTTCTATACTCTGTTTTGTAACAACTCTTGTGTGCAATAAAGTTTTTTTACTTATCTATGTTTAATGTACATGTACATACGAATATGATTCCTCATATTCACCGTCATTTGAGGCCGTCGTGGCTCAGGGGCACAACGGTGTACTAACGTGACAGTTGTTGGTTCGTTCGATCGAAATATTTTTTTTTGTTTAAATTTATATTTCTATTTCTTCGCTGCGGTGTCGAGGCAAAGAGCGGCGTTGAGTTTCGCCACTCAGCACAGCATGCCAACAAAATTCAGCGGAAAGTGGGGAACAGAGTCTTAACACTAGGTTCCCTCTGCCTGCCCTGCTGTGTGCGGGATACAGCGTGGAGCTGATAGTGATAGATTTTCACGCATTATGTCTCATGGCGGGGGTAGGTAGTTTAAGTAGGCAGAGGAAACCTAGTGTTGACATATTCCGTTCCCCATTTTCTGGCAAATCCTAGAGCATATTGCGTGTTGAGTGTCGGAACTCAGTACCGTGCTTTGCCTCGATACCTGAGCGAAGAAATAAAAACATAAATTTAAACAAAAAAAAATCATTTCCTCGAGTCGGCATCATGCCCACAACCAGTCGACCTTACACACTTTGTGCCCCTGCGCCATCATTGGCCTCTATATATCAATTTTAATTCAAAATATCAGTTGATTTACATAATAACTAATTTAAGCAAGGTTAAGTATTGTAATCTTTTAGTAGAATTGAGGACACAAGATCGTTCTGGGTGACATACCGCTTACATTGTTAATAACTAATAATAAAGAAATATTTAAACCATAAGCGTCATAGAAATGTGTGAAAGAATATGTCTTTTTTATAGTTTTTTTGTTTCACTATACGTTGCAAAGGAATGCTAGTTAAAGATATTGATCTTTTTTACGTTTTCTACTCACAAGCACGCATAAAACTCGGGTAAACATCTGTATAAAAAATTACATGACGTTGTTGAGTCGTGTTAAGTGGCGACGTTGAACGCTGCAGTTTCGCATATCAGAGTAATTATTACAGCAATTAATATAGTTTATATTATTGAAACGGAATGGAGCTGGAAATAAACACACAACCGTGCGAAGTTAAATACGGACAACATGGAATCTGTATTGCTAATTATAGATATTTTTTTATATTTAAATATAAAGGAATCTTTTTTAACCTCGAGAGATACGGGTTTCAAATGAAATTTCGTTAATATTTTTTTTTTAATTTACTTTGAAAGACGATTTTAAGAAGATATTAAGACACATAAATTCCAGAAGATTTTTAGAATAACAATAATAATTATTAAAAGAATAAATAATAATAAATTTATAATTAGAATATATTATATATTTTAAATAATTCAGGCTATCACCAGGAAAAATAAGCACAATATTCTACTGACGCAAATGCAATGGTTAAGATAAACTAAAAATATTTATCATATTTTATTATATGAAACATTTACAATTATTGTATATTAAAACTTCCCTAAAAAAGTCAAGAATTTTCTTATTAACTTCACGCTATATCCGACTGATGCAATGTAAATATCTATCTATTGCCCACAAGACCCTTATTTAAATTGGCGCCATAATATTCTCTTACATAAACTTGAATTTGAACTCCTACTTACCATGGCAAGGTTTTGTTATCCCCCGGTTGGTACTATAAAAGACGCGACGCACTCTAGGAAGTATGAAAGCGCTTTTTCATGTTTTATATTTGGTCTCTATTACTTAAAACTAGGCTTTAAACCCATATTTTCTGTATTATTTAAGGCTAAAGTTGAACCTTTATTTTACCGGTATTTACAAATAGATTTCTTTTTACCTAAAAGTCTTGATCTCACGCTAGCACAGGAATAGTACGATGATAAAGTATTTATTAAATGGTTAATGCAAATTGGTTACCCTACCTACTAAGACCAGGTTTCTTATCCCCAGCCAGTACTGCGACGGCGGCGGCGCACTCCAGAAAGTACGACGTCAGCG
Source organism: Heliconius erato x Heliconius himera (assembly GCA_013421005.1). NCBI lineage: Eukaryota > Metazoa > Arthropoda > Insecta > Lepidoptera > Nymphalidae > Heliconius > Heliconius erato x Heliconius himera. The sequence continues at coordinate 20,283 of JAATLQ010035029.1, read as the reverse complement.
GTTGCGTGTTACTCAGCGCTTGAAGCGCTGCGTTCATGTAACACGTGTTGCCCATGTTTTGGAGGCCCACCAGACCTGTTCAAAAAAAGAAAATTAAGGGTCATTTGTGTGGTCATTATGCATTAAGTATAATTCCCAACAAATAATATTTCTTATAATTATCTTATCTTCCAAACGCAGGAGTATTTCGTTCTCTAAAAAATTCCACTTCCACTTAGGTATCTTAACAGAAATATCTGCTGTTCAGAATTATCCGAATGCACAATATATATTGTAGGGGAAGCAGGGAGAATATAGTATTAAGACACTATATTTTCGACTTTCCGCTCATTTTTAAGGACATTGCATTTTATACAATAAACCAGAACGATGATTCGATAGCTAAGTGTTGTACCACTATCTTTTCTCACAAAAACCTGCAAAAATCTAATAAGAAAAAAGTATATTAACCTCTAGGACGTTGTTCCTCGTCGTAGTCCATATCATCGGGGTCGAGGTCGTCGTCCGAGTTGACGCATATCCCCACTGACCCCAGACGGGACACCGACATTTCCTCCACTGTCGTCGAATCTGGCAACATCTGCTGATGATTGTAAGGTTAATTTCAATTAAAACAATCATAATAAATTTTAATTAAAATAAAAATACAAAAAAGTTTTACATGCAATTCGAATTAAAAAGTAGAATACACATTAAACTGGCCATTCTGACACACACATTTTGGATTATGCTATTAAAATGACGAAACTTAAATCAAAATAACTTTGAAGGTTTTCTTATATTGTTTGATATGTACACAGGTGCTGGAAGCTAATCAGGTGTAAAAAAAATTAAATATGAACTATTTGATATTTTAATCTTCCTATAAACAAACTTTACCAAATACTACTTATACAGCTATATTAAAATATATGAAGTCACTACACGTGTAACACATACACTTTAAATATAATATTTAATTTAAAACAATTTAATATACTTAAAATTGTATATGTCTCGGCCAAAAATGTTAGCATTGAACTATTAAAATGTTAAGAAACATGACCTAATCTAAATTTTAAAATAGAATTGTCCTTTTAAAAAAATAGAATATTTTAAAATTAAAAACGACAAATATTTATTTCTAAACTCACTTTTACATGCGCTATGGCCGCCATGATGTGAACTTCCTTTTCGCACAAGTAACACCATATTCGTTCTGTTGATACATTCATATGAACACAATGGGTAGGCAAATTCTGGAAAAAAAAATGCTTTTTATATTATAAGACACAAAGAGGTCTTAGTAGCTAATAATCATCATGATGACTTTAATGGAATCCAATGTTACGTTGTTGTTTTTGTATTTTGTTGTTATTAAATCAATAATTAACTATGCATCGACTAGGACCTAAAGATGTGTTGGCTGTGTGATTGGATTTTTTTAACGATCTCACTCTAATAAAACTTATACAAAAAAGCGTCTACGATACGAAATTAAAACTAAGAAATCTTTTCTATATTTAGATATTTTCACACGAGATTTTGAAATCCAGAAATGAGGCCAGTCGTGACGGGGCACAAGCATGCGACTGTAAACGCGACAGGTCGTGGATTGGATTCCCATTCGAGGAAATTAAATATATGATATTATCTTTTCTTCGCTCCCCACTGAACGGAGAACGGTGGGGAACGGAGTGTCTTAACACTAGGTTCCCTCTGCCTACCCTGCTGTGTGCGGGATACAGCGGGAAGCTGAAAAAAAAATTCTTCGGTCTGGTAACGAAACTCTTAATACTAAGTTCGCAGGTTCCTTCTCCCTACTCCGCTATGTGCAGTATACATAACCTGAAGATTTTTCGGTAGGCTCAAAACAAGACACTGTAGTGGCTTTCGTTTTTTTAGAGATGTGCTTTTGTTGTTTTATGCCCAATATTAATAACCTTTCTCCAACGTCAATCTTAGATTGTTTCGTATATCTATTGTTTCATATATCTACCCAATCTAGAGATTGGATAGATATATGAAACAATCTAAGATTGACGTTGGAGATAGGTTATTAATATTGGGCGTTAGGTTGGGGTTTTTTTAGAGAGATAGTGTTGTTTTCTTTCTTTTTGTAGGATAATTTTTATTTTTCTTTTTTGCTAGGTATAATTAACACCTTTAATTAAAAATTTAATCCTACCGTTTTTATTTTGAAAACTAACGTACTGCGATAATCGCGGCAAAACTTGTTTTGGCCGACAAATTTACATGGAATTCCGAAAAAACGGGACATTTGTACGTCCCGGTGGCATGTTTCGGGACACCGAGACACAAGCGAAAAACGGGACGTCTGGTCACGTTAAGTACAGCGTGAAGCTTAAAAAATAGATATTTTCACAAGACATTTTAAAATTCTAACTATTAGAAGGAACCACAACGTATGTAAGCGTGACCACAAAGTTTATAGTTTTTAAATTATAATGGAATGTGCAATCTACACTTTGAATATTATAACGAATTGATTTTTTTAAACATATTATATTTTTTAAACATATATATTTAGATATCCTCTTTCCATTTCAATTTTTTTTTATCGACTTCGTTCTTTATTCAATTGTCTTTGGCAAAGCGATATACTAAGTTTGAAGTCTCAAAAGATATAACTATAGAACTGGCTTTAAGTAATAAGTACATCATTATTTACAATTCTTGTTACCTACTACAGTAATTTACTCGCGTGTTCATTTTACACAAGCAACAGTGTAAATGTCACCTTTATACATTTTTTTAGGGGTAGGCAGAGGGAACCTGGAAACCTAGTGTGAAGACACCGTGATCTCATTAAGACACTTCCGTTCTCCACTTTCCGCCGCATTCTGAAGGCATTGCGTGTTGAGTGGCGGAACTAAACACGGCGCTATGCCTCGTTACTAGAGCGAGGAAATGAAAACATTAAATATTTCCTTTCCTCGAGTGGGAAGCGAACCTACAACCGGTCACGTTTACAGTTGCACTTTGCCCCTGCGCCACAACTGGCCTCAATTATTTACACACTTGCTGTGGCTAAATTCAATTACAGATATAAGTAGATTTCGAGGCGCAATTTTATATATCGAGTAAACCTTGTTAACTTAACAGCATATTACACGCGATGTTTGTATTCTGAAATACATTTACAGTATGTTTCCTTCTCTGTCTGATCTTTAGAACTATTCTTTAAGCAAGCAATACATAATGTAACTACATAAAATAAAAAAATAAATCAGCTTCACGCTGTATCCCGCACACAGCAGGGTGGGCAGAGGGAACCTAATGTTAAGACACTCCGTTCCCCACTTTCTGCCGAATTTTGGAGGCTGCGAATTTTTCAGACCTTGACACCAGAGCGAAGAAATGGAAATATAAATTTAAGTAGCTATTTCATCTCCTCGAGTGGGGATCGAACCCACAACCAGTCGGTTTTGCAGTCACACCTCGTGCCGCTGCGCCACGACTGGCCTCATGTAAATATAACTACATAAATTTTAAAAATAAAAATAAATCTTTAAAAAATATTATCCACTCAGGTCGTACGAGGAAGATAAACACATCAACGACATTGTCACTAATATGTACAAAGTTACATAAATTACTAATATATAAACAAGAGTACGTAAGTTGTTTAAAATACATATATGTAGGGTCTTCCCTGTTAGATTGATAGTTCAAAACTAAAGTTAAATATATTAAACATTTTGAAATTTACACTTAGGAAAGAAAAATACTTATTTAGATAACGTATAAAAATTCGAACTAGTCGGTTTCCAGGAAGCGCGGGTTCGAGTCCCGCTACGTTCAAATTTTTTATACGTTTTCTAAATAAGTATTAAAGTTAAACATTTAAAAAAATGTGATGAATTTTATGAAATAATTTAATTTCGAATTATACAAGTAAAATATACAAAGAAAATAACCAGAATGCGAATGCAATTTGAGAACCACAAAAACACTAGACGATTAAGACATTGTCTAGTGTTTTTGTGGTATAAACGCGCAACGAATAAAAATATATTTTAAGTACCAATACTACAGGCTCAGTCCTAGTTTAACGTTGTTTCGTTTTACGGTAGTCAATATTTTGACACTATTACTTGTTTTCACCGTCTCAGATTCGTTCTCACGTGGGGCAGATCAAGTAGCTTCTGCTTCTTTTCGTATCGAATTGAAATTATAACATATTCTACACAAAATTTGATATATAAATGTACAAATGAAAGATTAGAGCATTTCTTTGCAAAAAAAAGTAAAAAAGATTTACTTTACGATTATGATATATTTTTATAACTATTTCTTATAGAAACCGAACTATAAGTTTTAAATTATTAGCTGGTATCATATCGTAAAGTTAATGACTGCTTTAATTTCGATAATAAATTGCACTCACCTATTTATATGTAAATAATAAACGCATAAACATATATACATACATATAAACATGTATTTGTAAATTTACTTCACGATAATAAAGTAAACGATAGACAATTTAACGCGTATAAAAATCGATTCTAATTAAGTAGGATTCTAGTATCGATACTATACTTTATTATCGATCAATACTAATTAAATATGATTCTAACATCACTTAAATTCACGCTCATATAATTTTCGAGTGCATTATCATTCCATATTACAATTTGAGACGGACAGTAATATTATACGTAGTATTTCTTGCAAGTCACAATGACCATACAAAACTGTTAGGAACAAGTTCTATAATAAAATTATATATTTATGTACTTATTTATAGCTTACCCAAAAAAGCATGAGGCCATCGTGGCGCTTTAATAGTGTCTGCATGTAAACACGATGGTCATCGGTTCGATCCGCACTCGGGGGAATGAATTATTCGCCATTCAACACGTAATATCTCTAAAATTGTACGAAAAGTGGGGCACAGAGTGTCTTAATATCAGGTTCCTTCGAATACGCAGGAAAAAGCGTGAAGCGGCTTTTTTTTTAAGTTGGGACTACGAAACCGGAGAAACGTCTAGTTTTTACTGTTTCAGTGAAGTTCAAAATCTTCACGACGAAACTGTGCAAATTATGTAACTGTACTTTTTTAATTAGTAATATAACCAATATTGTTAATTGTGATGTAATAATACATGTGTAGGTGATAATATACAAAGGTTATGGGTTCAAAACCCATTTGAGGCATTTACATAATATGTAGAGAACAGGTGTTCCCTAGTTTCGTTACATAAAGCTGGGCATTTTGTTCTGCCATTCTTATTTCTCCGCCTATGTAAAGAAATTTATATCACATTTTAGTATACCAATAAATAAGTTTAATGACCTTTAAATGTCATACCCTTGTATTATTGGACTTGATAAGAGAGTTAAATAAATTATAAGAACAATAATATTGATATTATACATGCAAACTATTGACGTTAATGGTAAAATATGCGAAAGGCCTACTGCTTCCTTACTAACTAGTAATAAATGCTATGGGAGGAATTTGATATTATTTTCTTTTATATAGCTGTAATCTATATAATCTATATAATTATTCTATTATATAGTGAGGGTCAGACAACGCACGGACAAAACATTTGTACTTAGAATGTTGTAATTTGACGTTTAGATAGGTTAGAGAATGTAGGAGAGCCACAAAGCAGGCTAGGCAGCGGGAACCTAGGAACCCAGTGTGAACGCACTTCGTTTCAATTAAGACACTTCGTTCTCCACTTTCCGCCAGATTCTGGAAACATTATGTCTTGAGTTGTGCAACTCAACGCCGCGTTTTGCATATTAAATATTTAATTTTCTCGATTGGAATCGAACTCACATTCATTCACGTTTATAGTTGTCCATTTGTGCCCCTAATACGATTTCCACGGATCTTAAAGTCCACGGAAACAAAGTAGCGACGACTAACAAATTATAAAATTCTTATGTTACTGAGCACTGTCTGAACATCATAGCGTAGAAATCTCTTAATACTCAAGAAACAAAAAAAGTCTAAAATAGCGTGCATCGATAATTTGTAAACTTTGGAATATAAATCAGCTTCATGTTGTATCCCGCATACAGCAGGGTAGGCAGAGTTCCCTGAATTCTGCAGACATTGCGTGTTGAGTGGCGGAACTTAACACCGCACTTTGTCTCGTCGCCAGAGCGAAGAAATAAAAATATAAATTTAAATAAATATATCGCTTCATCGAGTACGATCAAACCCACAACCAGTTTACAACAACTTTGTGCCCCTGCGCCACGACTAGTCTCTGGATTACAAACATAAGTTAAAAACGCTTGTTTTACTTCCCACCTTCGTCACAATAGTCTTGCCTATTTAGTGGAAGGACTAATTGAGACGCAATAGCAATTGGTACCAGATCTACATTAACTATAGACAGAGACGATATTTTGAGACCAGCAAAAGGAGATGTAAAGTTAAAGATAAGATAACTTGTCATGTTATTTTTATAAGGTGTGTTGTGAAATATGATTTATCACTCTTCTAATCAAATGTAGTTGTAGGTGTAAAAAATACAGATTGAAATTATAAATTTTTAAAATATATAATTATAATATTTTTTATACGTTTTCTAAATAAGTATTTGAAATTATGAAGTTTATTAACATTAAGTAACAGGTATTTTGTTTAAATGAATTCGAATCCAAGACTTTCGACTAAGAAATTGCGGCAAAATATACTATTCACTGTCTATTTGAGTCTACAATAAAGTAATATAAGCGAGCAAGTAGCAAATATCGAGTCCAAAGGGCATTCACAACAAAGGCGCTTTTATTGTCGTATTTTCATTGAAGTATAATTGAACAGTTAGGCATTATGCCAAGTTCCAATTTATTATTGAGGATGTAAAAGAAGGGTAAAAAAAATAATCAGGTTCACACTGTATCCCGCAATTAGCAGGGTAGGCAATGGGAATCTAGTGTCAAGATTCTTCGTTTCCCATTTTCTGTCCCAATTTTCCAGAAATTGAATGTTGAGTGACGGAACTCAATGCATTGTCTTGATACAGAAGCGAGATAAGGACAATAATTTTATCTGACTGGGCATCGAATGGATAACCGTCGCATTTATAGTAAGTCACTGTGGCACTGCACCACAACGGCCTCCCTTGTTGAAACATTAAATAAAGTTGAAGCTAACTGGGTCAATGTAAATATTGCACTGTTTGTATACATTAGAGAAGACTTGCTTGTAAACATTGTTTCTTTGAAATGGAATATGTAAACAAAAGGTGTGAAACTATTTATCAATAAAAAACTAAATAATCTATATCCTGTATTGTTTCGAATCATATAATTATTATTAGTATGCCAGGTTCAAATGGCATGAATAATTAATAAGCACTATGCTTGTAAAAAATCCTTGCACAATGGACTTGATATTATTATAAGAAAAAAAAAGATACACAAGAAATAGTTCTATGAAAATATGGTAACATATTAATGGCACAAAGAAGGATGGTCTAATTGTACTCACAATAGTAATATTAATTTTAAAAAAAAATTACAATCATATTTACTTAGACTTACAGAGGCTAAGCGCGGCGTTGAGTTCTGCCACTCAACACGCAATGCCTCCAGAATTTGGCAGAAAGTGGGGAACAGAGTGTCTCAACACTAGGTTCCCTCTGCCTACCCTGCAGTGTGCGGGATACAGCGTGAAGTAATATTAATTATATTTTTATATAAATAATATTTAACTTATTTATAAATTTTTCACAACATAAAATGTTGCTAAACAAGAAAAATAGATCAGAAAGAATATATTTAAACCAAAAAAATCCTTTTAGTTTTTTCTATTTTTAATGAGGAAATGATACCTTCAATTCTTGTAGCACCCATTTCTATTGCACTTATAGTTTTATAAATATGTAAGTAATATCAATAATTTTAAGTCAATAATTTATTTATTATATTTACTTTTCAATTTCATATTTTATCCTGTACAAAGCAAAGTAGGTATAGTCTCAGATTTAAAACAGTGTTGAGTGATGGAATTCAACCTTCTGGTTAAGTACTACTAACAGTGGAGTATACCCATTTGTTTACATGACCAGATTATTCCAATCAAAGACATCTCATTATTTTGATACAAGTTAATTAATTTATAAGTAAAAATTTAATTCCAATCAATCATATCAAACATACAATCTAATTAGCTTAGTTAGTTTTAATATGAATATATACTATATTATACAGAATGATCTAAATACAACAAATAATACCTTTTGGTGAATAGTGCTATGGTCATTTTTAACTTCTGAACACCCAATGTGATGGCAGTCAGGTTGCAGACAGATCCAGAGGTTTGGCCCTGGGCATCCACAGTCGTAACATGCCAAGTTCTGAGAAATAGTCATAAATTAACTTTTGTCCTCCATACAACCTCTTCTGTGTATTTTCCATATTTAATATTTCGTTGGCAAAGTGATAAGTATTCAATTAGGTCTTTCAGAATGTCTTTAGGCAACCAAAGAAAAGAACTGTGCTTCTCCATTTTTTTAAGATTCATAATTTTTTCTGCATATAGCAAGACAGGCAGAGAATCCCTAGCCAAGAACTGTACTCAGTTCTAAAATCTCCATCTTCTGCCCAAATTTGATACATTTCGTGTTCTTCCACTTCACATGCACAATAATAAAACAAATATACTTTCAATGTCTATCTATCTGTCTAGCATAAAATTAGAAAAGTTTAAGTAGAAGTTAAGAGCTTTTAAGTTACAAGCGCATTATTTTATATTATGCAATATGGTAATTTTAATACTAAATATTTACATCATTGTTATCAATGTTTTGAAAGTAGTTTTTATTGAAACATGAGTGTCATTTTAAAAAACGTATATGCAAATACAACAACAATATGTATGTGATATTCATAGTGTTGGGAATATAAGCTGTAACTTCTTTACAATTGGAAGTAGTTTGCATTGCTTGATCCATTGCATAATAAGAACATAAGCAACGAATGCTAATTATCAATTACACTGATATAACGTTTGAGGTTATATGAAGTCAAAATTACGGGACCCTACCTCTTTTGACTTCCATAGGTCTTTATCTAAGAAGTCCACTAGTTTGTTTAAATGTTCACACGTCACGCCTTTGTCCATTGCGATAAATAAATCTTTATAGCCACGGAAATACGTAAATACCAACTAGAAATGATTAAATCACAGTAGTCCCGTAAACAAACATTTTCTAAATATTAAAAGATACACGAATGAACACTGAAAGATGACAAAAAGGTGAATAGAAAAGATAAGAGCAGTACATTCTGAATAAATTGATAATTGAATTAAATTTACAGGAATTTCCAACAACAAAATGTTCCGTGACGAGCGAAAAGTCAGGCAAGAATACTATAGACTAAAAACGAATATCAAAGTATAAACATAAATCTATGCCTCGTATTTGCAAAACAAATTCGAGTTACTATTACCTACTTGTGTACTATGTTAGAAAATTTTGATGATATAAGAATTGTTTTTACGTTTATCTATTTTTTTGTTTTTTATTTTTATATTATTTTTAATATTTACTATTACATTACTAATCCATAATGAAGTAATTATAGATTTTTGAAAAAACTTTATTAGGTTTCTATAATTTTTCTAAATATTGCATGATGATCAAGAATATAATGCTGAATATTTTTATTACACTGAACGAATTCAAAATAAAAAAGTTACAGGTACGGTACCGTATGGTAATTTTAATTTTGATATGTTGACACAGTCAGTTGTCACCATATGAGTTATGACAGTGACAGTTAATAGAAAGCAAATATTAGGCCGAGTTTTGATTACTAACTGAAAGAATTGATTTTAAGAATAAGAACTGATTATTAACTGTTTACTATTACCCAAATTCAACAGTTAGTTATATTGTATTAAATATATATATTTTTAAAATCCTTCAATAGTGGTTTGGCTATTATTATGATACGAGTTTGAGTTGGAGTTGTTTTCTGAGCATCTATCAGAGGATTCCTTGTTTTAAAGAACTGAAACTTCGTAAGAATAAAAAGGATGACTTCTGCATCATCTAGTAGCGCCCGTTCTTTATTTGCTGAATCAAAACAGCGGCTAGCTGAAAGAGTTCAAGTGAATATGAACAATATTGCTTCTCTTGCGCGACAAATACAGAGAGGATCAAAATCAAACGAGGTAAAATATTAATTATCTCTATAAATGACATAATTTTTTAGCATCATGCGTGTTCTCACATATCCTGTTATACACATGCATCATGTGTATAACAGGAGGAACATAGTGTAAAGATACTCCATTCCTCACTTTCTGCCCAAATTGGAGATATTAATAGTTGGGTAGTGCAACTAAACACCACACTTAATTATCTTATTCAAGTTGGGAAACGAAAATAACCCAGATTAGGTGTTCAATCCAAAAATTTTACCTTGACAATCATACACTCTACTGTGTAAAGATAATTATAATCTTCTAAAATTTGTTAATTATTTGTTAAATTCTTAAATTAGTTATACATATTTATTTACTAAATTTCAGCTTCTTTCAAAGGCAGCAAGAGATTTTGCAGCTACAGAACATCTAATGGAAGGAAGTGAGGAAAATCTTAAGAAAATGCAACTAATTGCAGTTCATATGGGATATCAATATGACAATATACTGAAATCTGCTCAAATGCTTACAGAGATCAGTGAACAAGTAGCTACAATGCAGAGATGATAAAATAAAATATTTATATAATGATAATAATAAAATATTTACTATATTAATTTAATCTATTAAGTTCCTTTCTTTTTTTAAATATAATTAACAAAAAAACCAATTGCACAGTTGTATAGTATATTTTTTCCATATACTTTTGTAATTGATAAAGTAAAGTAACTTCATCCTTTTTTCCACATAGCATGTCTCAGTCATGTGCAGTCTTAACAATGGGTTCCCTCTGCTTACTCTGCTATGTACAGTTTACAGTGTGCAGATAAAAATAAAAAAATTATGCCTTGAACCAAACATAATTTCCTATAATTTGAAGATCTCATATTATAAAACATTGTATAAATTATTTACTATATTGGGGATAAGGGATTGATGTTGACTTTCCACTTTTTATTAATGATAGTGATGTTACAAACATTGCACCTAGCAACTCTCATTTTAACATTACCTGTACATAAAATAAACTCCGAACTCTCCCAACTCTCCCGACTCTCCCGACTCTCCCGACTCTCCCGACTCTCCCGACTCTCCCGACTCTCCCGACTCTCCCAACTCTCC
>JAATLQ010035028.1:10557-26211 GCA_013421005.1 Heliconius erato x Heliconius himera | reverse complement strand
CAAACCTAACCCAAACCTAACCCAAACCTAACCCAAACCTAACCCAAACCTAACCCAAACCTAACCCAAACCTAACCCAAACCTAACCCAAACCTAACCCAAACCTAACCCAAACCACTGTACCTTAACTTTGTTTAGTTTGTGGATAAAAAAAAAACCGACTTTCACCGGGTTACAAAATCAGAACCCTTGCTACAACAAAATCAGAACTTTGAAGTATGTCAACCAAATTAAATTAGAAAAAGTATCAGCTTTTAAAAAGAAAATCATCAAAATATTCTTATATATATTTTTTTTGTAGCATTGAAAAAAATGTTTTTTCTGTAAGACGCCTTATATTTATTACGTCCATTCGTTTTTTTATTTTTAATAAAATATTAAATTATTTTTTATTTAAATTTACATGTTTTTTATAATTTTATTTTTAACATAAAAAAATATATTATTTTTTTCAATGCCATCTAGACAAGAACAAGATGGCGTTATAAAGTGATAATTGAGTGTCATGCTACGCAATAATAAGAGTTGACACAAATAAAGGCTATGTTTATTTTATATATCAGTGATATAAACATTGATCATTACTTAATAATTAATAATTTTACTAGAAAATGATAAACTAGGTTGTTGTAAATATATTCTTATACCGGAACAATAAAGTGACAACTTAGTTAATTACTAGTATAGCTGAAAATCCTATGTAAATAAGTTAAGTTATGTAAAAACAGTGAAAAAAAATCTATGTTTTGTAAATATTGAATATTACAACTCTTACTTCTTATCTTACTTCTGTAATGTAATGGCTACAGAACCACACACAATACACGTAGAAACTTTTTGAATATTTTTATTGAAATTATGAATAAAAAATAATGGTAAGTAATCTTAATATTCTATTTTTCATTGATAATATAAATAAAAAAAAATCACTTATAAACTATCATGCCAGAAACTGTTTAAATTCTTCTTTGGCTCTCCTAACGTACTTGAATTATTTGAACAAATGCCTACTCATTATGTTATTACAATTTATAAGTACTTATGGCTGTCAACAAAAATTCTTCATTTTCTTAGTATCATTTTTTTTATTATTATTAAATATACTTACTTACCAACCTACACTGAATAAAATACCTTATTTAATTTGTAATTAAAATGTTTTTTTTTATTTCCAGAAGTTCACAGTTAAAGTCATCTGTTTTACTGGTATCAACGGTCCTATGGGACATTTTTCAGATACTTTAAGAAATATACAAATATTAGAGTACCTGTGGTATGACTGCCGAGTAAAAGTATCTTTTTGCCTGAGATGGATGACTTCAATGAAAAATAAAACATATGAAATATTTTAAAGGATATCATATCTTAATTATATCACTAATCTATTAGAAGACAATATTCAAGAATGTCTGACATCTTGTATTATCATAATGAGAAAAACTATTTATCTTAATATATAAAACAAGGTGTATACTTTTTTATACACCGTATGATTACATTAGAATTGAAAGATTCCAATATAAATTAATTAAAAAATGTATTTAGAAATGTATAAATTTATTTATTCGAATAAAATGAATCTGTTTCCAGGTTCTTTATTATAAATTACTGTTACAATAATATAATTACAAAAACAGCCTCAATAAAAAGAGAAATAAATATAGTAGAGAACAACTTCAATTCTTTATTCTCTACTCATTATTATTTGTATGTTAATATTTAATTATTGACTTTAAAAGTTTGTACTTTTGCATTATAAGAAAGTATCAAAATTTTAATTTAATTATGATTTAGTGAATAATGATTGTCAATATTGTTACACACTTAATTGTCAATTTAAAATATTGTTTTATATTTTCTTGTATATTTTTGTAAAACTCTTTAATTTAGTTTTCAGTTTCAGTACAAAAAAATCAAAAGAATGTGATATTTTTTGTATTTACTACAACAATATCATGGTCCATATTGTATACTTTTTAAAATTAAATTAAATTAAAAATTAAATTAGCTTCACGCTGTATCCCGCACACAGCAGGGTAGGCAGAGGGAACCTAGTGTAAAGACACTCCGTTCCCCACTTTCTGCCGAATTCTGGAGGCATTGCGTGTTGAGGGGCAGAAATCAACGCCGCGCTTAACCTCGACACCAGAGCGAAGAAATGGAAATATAAATTTAAGTAAATATTTCATCTCCTCTAGTGGGGATCGAACCCACAACCAGTCGGTTTTGCAGTCACACCTCGTGCCGCTGCGCCACGATCTTTTTAAAATATTGTTTTATATTTTATATCTCGAAATAAACTTTCAAACTATCGGTCTTTTATTTACCTACAACAACTAGCGACATCTGTAGAACTCTTTAGTCTCTGGAAATTGTCTCTATTGAGATAGGCTATGTAGAATGATTAAATAAATATTCTATATTGGTTAGGACATACGCACATTTTTGTTGCACATGCAATATTTATATGATTTGTACACATATTTTCTAATCAAGTGCCTGTAACATCTCTGGCCATATGATAATGGTTTTGTTAAGTTTGTAATTTTATTAAATGAAAAAAAATATATACTGCTATACAAATGTGAAACAAAAAATGAACTTAATATATTGACTGTTTGGCAGTTCTCCTAAAATTGTTATTTATAACCAAAAATTGTCTTTTTTAAAACCAGCGTGTAAAGCCGTAATTTTGCTGTTTTTTTTACCTATTTTAAAAATCAATTGAATAAATTCACAAAAAGCAAGATGGCACAGAAACCAAAAAAAATAAAAAAAATCACCTCATTCCATTAATGCTAATTGTGAAAAAGGTGATTATCCACCATTACAATCATTGACCTTTTTATTATCAGAGAAATCCGAATCTGAAGATCCTCCCAATTTTGAGATTAAGGGTATCATCCCATAACGGTCATCCCATGTTTTATTTTTTCAAATGTCCAATTTTTGGTATATTTTGTTTATTCCGTGCATTAAGATTCAGAGATTAAAACGCGGCTTACTTTTTTTGTTTCTGATAAGCCAATCAGCGGGAATCGTGGAGGAAGTGTGAGCCCATGTTTTCAAGGCAAAGTTATATTATATTTCTAACTACAAATTTATATTGAAACTGCCAAAATATGTTAATAAATGATAATAAACTTAATTAAGCTCTATCTATTTATTGGCCGGTAAAAATATCAAAATGCTAAAAAATGCCTAAAAAACAGTTCTTTACATGAGGTGACCCCCTTAAGGATAGACCAAAAATTTTTAATAAAATTAAATATAATTCATAGTACTGGCAACTAAAATAGTTGTGAACTAAAAAAAAATTGAAATTTCATTTCAAATTGTTTTCATGGAGTTTGCTATTGTTTTCGCATATTATATAAGTTAGTTAATATATATTAAAATTACAGATATTTTTAAAATTACATTATTAAAGTATATATTTTATTTCCTGTATTTTACTAGGTAGTTTAATTTTAGCTATTAAAATGTCTAAAAACAATCATAGAAAATGTGCTAAGTGTGGTAAAACACGTACTTAAGATATGACCATATCCTTTCACAGATTTCCTAAGCCAAGAAAGGATACCAAGGATAAGGATAGTACCAAGTAAGTGATTGGACTCCAAATCTTAATTGATATATTTTATTACATAGCCAATAATAATAGGTATTTTATTCATGATATTAGTTAATAAAAACAAAAGTGTGCTATGGGTATAAGTGTGCCACACCCTGTTTTTACTAAGTAATGTATAACTACTCTGAAGCTGTAAATAAATCAGCTTCGTGTTTCGCCCACGCAGCAGGGTAGACAGAGGGAACATAGTGTTACGGTAGTCCGTTTGCTACTTTCCGCTGAATTCTGGAGGCTTTGCTTGTTGAGTGACGTAGGTATTGACCTAGCTGTGTATATTTTCAGGGCACAGGCTTGGGCCAAATATTGTTGACCTACTAGAGATTGGATTTCTATGGAATCATTACATTCTCTATTTATTGCCAATAAAGTCCTATGTAGGAGACATTTTAGTACCTCACAATTTTATGATATTAAAAGACAAAGACTGAGGATATATGCTGTGCCAGATTTGTTTGAGCAACATGATTTACCTATAAATAAAGAAAATTATGTTAACCAGGTACAGTTATATTTTGCAATTAAATAATATATTGTTAGCTATTCTGTAGTTCTTGTAACTAACTATTTTTAATATTTTCTATATTTTTGCAGATTAATAATCGGACAAGTAAAATAATGCACCCAAAGCTTTAACTGTTCGAATTCCATTCACACCAATTGAAAATGTTAATGAGCAAATTACAACAAATTATTTTCTTCATCTACCCGCAGAATTAAAGTCACACCTAAACTAACAACAAAAGAAGATGTATGTTATTATTTTATTCATACTTAAATATAACCATCCAGCCATTGTAGCCCAGGGGCACAAGAGTGTGACTGTAACGTGACGGTTGTGGGTTCATTCCCCGCTTGAGGAAATGAAATATTTATTTAAATTGATATTTCCATTTCTTCGCTCTAGTTTCAAGACAAAGCGCGGTGTTGAGTTCCGCCACTCAACACGCAATGCCTCTAAAAATTCGGCGGAAAGTCGGGAATGGAGTGTCTTATAAAAATATTTATATATTATTGTAAAAGTATACAAAACTCTTTGTATTTCAGAATGCAGATCCACTCTTCTAAAAAAAAGAAAAGGAATGCTCAGTTATTTAAATGTAAAAAAAATATGAGCCAAAAGAGACTAAAAGAAGTAATGAGATTGAGGAAAATAAGAAAATTACAGATGTTATTGAAGCATTAACAGAGGAATAAAATGTGCAGAATTTGTGCAATTTAAATATGAGCAGTACCTTTGCTATATTATTGAAAAGCCAATTAAAAAATTGGCCAAAAATCCGAGAGGCATGACATATTCTCTAAACCAAAAAAATATGGCTTTGGCTATTTATAAACAATCACCAGCATGTTGTAGACTTTTAAGAAGAATGTTTGCACTACCAAGCCAAGGTAATCTGCATAAACTGCTGAACAGAGTGCCTTTAAAACCGGTAATAAATGGACATATATTTTCTGCTTTAAAAAAAATGGCCCAAAATCATGATGATCAGAACAACATTGGTAATTTGTCATTTGGTGAAATATCCGTAAAAAAAAATATAATCGTCAACTCAATAAAATTCAAGGTTTTCAAGAGCATGGTAACCGTTGCTAATGTAATGAGGTTGCAATTCAAGCCCTTGTATTTATACTTTCTCGTATAAAAAAATGAAGCCACCTATTGCATTCTATTTTTTGCACAGTTTAAAAGCGGAGCAGCTTGACTGTGATTTTAAAAGAGGTAAATTTATTATTGAATGTTAAAGATTTACTTAAGTTTTTAATTTTGGGTTGTAATATTTAAAAAAATATAAAAATTGATGGAATATGGATGTGTATACTTTTTTCAATTTATGACAACACATGTTTTTTTTATAGAAAAGATAAGGCAAACGAGCGTGCGGGTCACCTGATGGTAAGGGATTACCGCCGCCCACTACCCTGTGCAACACCAGAGGAGCTACAGGTGCGTTGCCGGCTGCCAAAGAGGGTTAGGCGCCAGAGCCCGGCATTACCTAATGCGAAGCGCAGTGGCATAAAGCCACTACTTAACGCCGGTTTTAAATGCCGGGGTTGGTCACGATCTGGTCTGCCCATGCGTGTTGCCATTGCTGGCGACGTGACTCTACCACACGTACTTTAGTCGCCTCTTATTACACCACCAGTACCAGGATGATCCTATTCTAGGCCGGGACCATTTGGCAGATCATTTAACTAGTATTAAAATTTTTTTTTTCAGGTGCTGAAGGAATGGTTTGATGCAGTTATGAATGTACTTGCAATTGTATGCGGCTTGTCTGCTGTTAATTTAAAAGTTCTTAAAACATTGGGAGCTACAACACAGAAGCCAGTTTTTACTTTGTGTGAACAAGAAATTATATCAATTTTAGATCCACCACCAAATTTGATTAAATGTACAAGAAATTTGTTCATGAAGCATGATGTTGAGTGCAGTACTGATATTTATAATAATGAAAACCCTGTAATGGGTAAGCAAATTATTTTTATTTTATTTACTCATATAGGTACTTTAACTAGGTTCGATTCCCACTTGATGAAATGAAATATTTAATATTTTCATTATTATTAATATCCACTCGATAATTATATTTCAGGCTAGTCGTGGATCAGGGGATCAAAGTGTGCTGCAAGGTCGACTGGTTGTGGGTTTGATCCCCACTCGAGAAATGAAAATATTTATTTAAATTTATATTTTGCATGTAGAATTCAGCGGAAAGTGGAGGAAGGGAATTAGTGTTTTGACAACAGGCTCCCTCTGACTATTCTGCTACAAGCAAGATACAGTGTGAATCAGGCAAAAAAAAATATTGGCTTTACACTAATATATAACATTTCATTAAGTATAATTTAACCTACTTTCCTAGACCATTTATACAGCCTGTACATCATTTTAAAACAGCACATGTTTGAACAAAGCACAAAAAAGCATTTTTAATTTATTAATATATTGAAAACTGTTTTATTAAAGGTATTGCAAAATGGAGTCATATTGAAGCATTTTATAATTTAGAGAAAAATAATACTAACTTTATATTTGCTACTGCTCTGGCTGTTATCTATTGTGAAACAACCATGTCATGTTACACTTATATTATAACAATTCTGTAGCTACTATATATAGTGATTTATAAATCACTTATATATTTAAGAAACGAATATAAGATTTTTTTTTTTGATACAAGATAAGTGCATGTATTAATGAAAATGTTCATTATAAAATTAGATGTAATTAAAAAATGAGTTCATCATAACTTCTTACATAACATTTTATAAGACTTTTTTTTTCAAAATATCTTTAAAACAAAAATAACATCCAGCAATACGAATTTTCATTATTTCTATTATTTTATTTTTTTCAAGTTTTTTTTAAAACTATTTTACTAATTGAACACATCTTGGATATTTGAAATTAATTTAATAAATTCTTTGCTCGGAATGCAAAGTAAAAGTAAAGTACTCTATATTGTAAACTAGCGACCCGCTCGCGGCTTCGCCCGCTTATACCACAGAATTATTTACTTAACACACTGAATTATGTTCGTGTTTTGATATACCTATTATGTATGTTTGCAGCGCAATGAAGATTTTTTATGAGAAAGTTATTAAAACTTTAGGTCGCATTTTTGTACCTCCCATAAGAATCTTCAATTGAATGTTTGAAATAAAAATATAACTTATCGATACTTACAATAAAATTCTAACTTATCGGTGTCTGTACATAGAAGATATTACAATTAACAATGTAATAAAACTTCGGCAGTTGGTCTGTTTGTCTGTGCGTTTCTTCACGATAATCTCAGAAAATGCTTAACCGATTTAAATACTTTTTTTGTTTTGTATTTTGGCAAACTGCCACGCTGTATCCCGCACACAGCAGGTTAGGCAGAGGGAACCTAGTGTTAAGACACTCCGTTCTCCACTTTCTGCCGAATTCTGGCGGCATTGAGTGTTGAGTGGCAGAACTCAACGCCGCACTTTGCCTCGACACCAGAGCGATTAAATGGAAATATAAATTTAAATAAATATTTCATTTCCTCAAGTGAGGAATAGAACCCACAACCAGTTTATGCTTTGTGCCCCTGTGCCACGAACGGCCTCAATTTACTTTCTTCTTTTAAATTGTGGTTAAATACAATAATCGTAATTTAATGATGTCAAATTTCTATTAACCGACTTCTTAAAAGAGGAGGTCATCAATTCGACTGTATTTTTTATCCTTGTCACCTCAGAATTTTTGACTGTGTGAACCGATTTTGATGATTCTTTTTTTATTTGGAAGCTAGTGCGTCCTGTGGAGTCTTATTTTAATTTAGTTCATTTCCGACAATGTTATCTATGAAAAAATCATATAAATCTCAAATTTACATTATGTATGTGCGCGACAAATGGACTAATATCTCAATATCAACTCAACTGATTTTAATTATTCTTTTTTTATTAGAAAGGGTACAAATAAAGGGTAGTTTGGTGAAAGTTTGGTTAAGTTCAGCGTATGAAATCCGATTGAAATTGAAGAAGTCAATTTTTTTTATAAAAAAATATAATTATGTTATTTTTTCTGTTAAAATTTCTTTGTACTCTATGATAAAAACTATTCTATAGGTTGCATTAGGTTTTGACCTATTACCATGCTAAAAATAAATCAATTTCATACAGTAGTTATCAGTATTTTAAGTAATTTACATTTTTCAGTTTTTATTTTTTTAAAATAAAACTATAATGACCTGTTGATGGTGGTTTTTAAGGTTCTATAATCGACATATAAACCGACCTAATTTTTATTTTTTTTATATCTTTAATGTACAGAATTGACTTTTCTATCCTTTTATTATATATAGAGATATTCTGCATGATTTAAAAAATAAAATGGTTTTTGTTCTTTTTTAGAAAATATCCACACATATATCGCGGAGGTGCTTGCTATATATACGAGGATCGGTTTCTTCGAATTCCATTCAGTGTCCACACCCAATTTGACACGGAGTGGGAACAGATTCTACTTTTTCACTGCTTGACGAAAATTTCATGGAATTTGCTCGAAATTAAAAGTAAAGTTCTCAATATTGTATATATTTGATTTTAGTCATTCATAAACTGACTGCATAATTAAAAATAAATAGTTTCTTTTTTAGAAAATATCCACACATGTACTGCAGACATGAACTTCTTACTGTACCAAAAATATTTTCAAGGAGGTCTTGATTTAGGTGTCGCAACCACACTGAGTTTATATTGTACTCAACCCTTAATTTTTTTAATAATGTTTGAATTCCATTCAGTGTCCAAACTCAATTTGACAGAGTGGGAACAGATTCTATTTTTCCACTGCTTGACAAAAATTTTATTGAATTAAATGTAATTTTTGCCTCTGTCCATATTTTATCATGCACAGACTTGGGTGTGGCTGGACCAAGCAATGGTTTCTCATTAATATTTTTTGTTTTGCTGCCATTTATAGAGTCAAAAATATTGTCCAAAAATAATATAAGGTCAGCCAGCAGTTTGTTTACATTCTGCAGGCAGAATTCCTTTATCTGAAAATGATGTTAATAAAATGTTAATAATTTAAACTTCACATGATTAAGAATGGGATAAAATATGGTATTCCATATTGGATTTTTACTTGTCATTATGTTTTGGCTCACAAATGATATGTTCTTATTATATATTTTTTTAATTTTAATTCAGCATAGTATTATATAACTTGATTATAAAAAAAATATTATAACAAGTTCTTCAATTTTTTAAACAGATAATCTTTAAGAATTTTACTATTGTTCTATCAATTCGCTTCATTATTGAAATAGCCTTAGAATTGGGGCCAGCTATGGCGCAGGGGCACAAAGTGTGACTGTAAACACAACTGATTGTGGGTTCGCTCCCCTCCCGAGGAAATGAAATATTTATTTACATTTATATTTTCATTTCTTCGCTCTGGTGTTGAGGTAAATCAGTGTTGACTTCTGCCACTCAACAATTTATCAAAGCATTCAGAATTCAGTGAGAAATGGGGAATGAAATGTCTTAACACTGGGTTCCCTTTAACTCCCATGCTGTGTATGGGGATACAGGTGAAGCTTTTTTAGTTTTTAATCATGGAATTATAGTTAAATGAAATTTACAAACAATTAATTAATTATTATATTTAAAGACTCCTATCATAAATATTTTATTAAAGTGCTAGTAATTGTTACCTGCAAGATACCAAGAACCTAGGATAGGTTTGAAACTGTACAGTTAAAAATTTGGGTAGCAAACTTAACCTTCATTTTGTTAATTTTGTCAGGGTTCTCATGGATTTCCGTTAATTAGACTGATACCATTGTAGCCAGGCTTTTCTTTATAAAGACACTCCAAATGAGACCATTTTGCAATTTTAATTTATTTTGCACATCTATCGCGTTATGTTCGTAAATACAAATCAATAACATCTTAAATAGACTTAAGAAAAAAAAATCAAATATCTCCATAAATGTGTTAAAGAATTATTTGTCATTAGAGTCATGCTCACAGAACACATATACCACAGAACACATCGCACATTAAAAACAAAAATGGCATTATACAAAAAAGTTTGGTTTTGACTTATGGCAACATGTAGAACCTATAAATAAAAACACGTCAGTTGCAAAGACACTTGCTTTAATAGTCCGATTAGTTTTCGCTAGATGGTGCTAATGTCGTTTCATACTTTGTTGTCGCGAGCGTGATTGGTTAATAATAAACCGACACTAAACCAGTAATGCCCAAACTGCTACATAGAACGCTAGTTAAGGTAAGTAAAAAAGTGACATATTTTGTTTAGTGTCATTTTTTAGTTTATTTATAATAGAACTTGCAAAAAAGTTGCTATTGACATTTTTAGTATAGTGTCGTTTTTTCATTAATTTATTAACAAAATTGTAGAAAAAGATTATTACAATACTGACATAATTAATATAGTGCCATTTCTCCACTTAAATATTTCACATAACTATGTTTAAATAATTTATATAAGAGGCATGTTTTATGTAATGTCATTTTTCTGATTTAATTGCTTAATTTTATATGTGTTAACAACATATTGAATGAACGTCATTTTACGTAAAGTGTCACTATATTGAATTTTTATTTAACTTTTTTGTTTATTTTTTTGTGTATTTCAGCAATTATATAAGTTATCATGGATCCATAGAGAAGTAGAGGAAAAAAGATATTACAACTAGCGCTTGGGAAGGATTTTGGTTATTAAAATAACCAAAAAACTGAGCCTTCTTTCAGTTCCACCAGCAACCTCGAACATTTTAATATTCCCCTTACAACAATTACAGCTTCTAATTTAAATATTATGAGTAATTGACATGGAAATAATAACAATACAGTGATGATGGTGACTTCTCTCCCGCATCAGATGATGACAAAACATATTTACCTCCAAAAAACAAACACAACCGATCTATATCAACCTCATTGTCTTACAGCTCGTTCACTTCTAGATCATCCTCTTCTCCCACAAGCACGCCATCTAATTCTTTTACTACTTTCATTGAAAGTCACCAAGGTATTCATAATATCAAAACATGTACTAGCAAAATTTCAGAAAGAGATGATATCGAAATAAAGCATCAGACACTTGGAAAAACATCAAACAATAATACAATTATAGAACGAGTTGAAGATACTATTCCACAAGTAGTTGATGATACCGTTACACCTTCAAATCTTCAGTTAGCTATGTTCAAGCGAACAATACTGACAAACAAGAAGAAGAAAATGATAAACTGAAGAAAAAGACAATTACAGGAGTAATTCATAAAAAGATACTGGTACTGGTGTTTTGGAAGGAGATAAAAGAGAAAGAATGACAATCATAGAAAATTATCTAATGATCTGATAGAAAGAGTTTTACTCCACTTTTTTACCATATAAAAAGCATCCCCAGAATCGAAAGCCATTATTTGCGTCAGCAAACAACAAAGAACTTCATTGATGCTGGAAAATCACTTGTAGATTTTTGACTTGTAGACAAAGAACAAGTGTCAAATAATTTTATAGTGACATGCTACGACTTACAAGCCGCAATGACTGTCCCTAAAGGAGAAGAATCGACGTCTAAAATCATTTGTCCCTATTATGAAAGTATTTTTAATTAAAAAAATATGCTCGTGAAGATGTCATTGATTAATATTAATTAACAATTTAGAGTAGATATTGTTTTATTTGTTTATTTTTTATAAGACATATAGAGGTTGTTTTCATGATAATTTAGAAGTAATTTTAGTTGAATCTATAATTTAAATAAACATACGAGTACTGTGATAGTTTTCGAGACTGCATTAAATAAGACTAGTTTGCGTAATCCAAATAAATAATTTAAGCATCTAAAATATATTTATGTTTTATTTTGACATCAATTTACTCCATTCATTAGATAATTAAATTAATTTAACATATCGTTAAACATATAATTTACTGGTGATGTAAAAACAAAAGTGACACTATGCTGAACTTTTTTTTCAAAACCATTTTTTTTCTACAATTACTAGTTAACTTATCTTACTCATATTATAAATTATAAAAGCGATAGTTACAGTATTATATAAACCTAATGACATAGCTTATTCTCAATTAATTCTCAAGATATGGGCTTAAGAATTATATAAGAAACTTAAAACTGCTCTACTGAAAAATTGGGTTTTTGGTATAATGTCATTTTTGTTTTCAATGTGCAACATATACCCAAAGGGAAGAATGTTCACTTCATACAAAAAAATGGGGGACAAAACGCCACTGCTGCCATCTCTTGTGTGCCCACCAGAAACAATATTTAAAATTTACCGCCTCAGATATGGGCGGGAAATATCCAAATATTAGCCAAATTTTGAATTTGGCTAATATTTGGATAATAAATCGATTTTTATTCAAAGCCAGAATGATTCACTCTTTCAAAATCAATTGGAAATATCATTATTTAATTTAAACAAAAATATTTCCAAATGATTTTGAAGGAGTGAATCATTTCTGGTATAATAATAATATAAGATAAATGCAGAAATAAAACGGATAAACACTTTAAACTCTTTTTATTGCTTATAGACATTTGTTGTAATTATATCTATACAAATAGTATTCTTGCAAATCAAATAAAATAGTGATAAAGGCTATATTATTGCAACATGACAAACTTGCCCTTTTATGTTAGAAACAATAATTAACATTTAAACAATGCTTCTTGTCTAACAAATTAAAACAATACCTTGAGATATTTTGACAAACATTCCTGCCGCAACTGAGTGACTTAGCACTTGAGCAGTAAGGTTCACTCTCATTTTCTGCTTGGTATTTGGACATATATGGTCTTGTTTTAATTTTGGTGCGAAAACAAAATTTCCATCACCAGTCTTTTTGGAAGAAATGTTCCATATATTTCCCTTTGGCTCGACCTATAATGTAATAAATAGCATTTTAATTAAAAAAATATATTTTTATTTAATTATTAGTAAATGGAAACCAGCCAAACTTGAGGCCAGCCATATCGCAGGGGCACAAAGTGTGACTGTAAAATCTACTGGATTGTGGGTTTGATCCCCACTTGTGGAAAAGAAATATTTATTTAAATTTATATTTCCATTTCTTCTCTCTGGTGTTGATGCAAAGTGCACCAAAAACAATATTTAAAATTTACCTTAATAAAGTGCAGTGTAGTTCCACCACTCAAAATGTAATCCCTCCAGATTTCGGTAGAAAGTGGGAAAAGGAGTGTCTTAACACTAAGTTCCCTCTGCTTACCCTGCTGTGTGCAGGATATAGCATGAAGCTAATTTATTTAATTTTATTTATATATAAACTTGCACTTTTAACTGGATTACACATTACACGATAAAATATTACCTTTTCCTTCACACATTGTTTGAAGTAATATTTGGTTATTGTTCTTTAATTATGGTATTCCGAGTGTGCCAGCAGAGCACATATCACTTCGCCAATGTCACATTGTATGGAGAAAACACGAAGGAGGTTGTACGGTAAAAGAGATAATGTTACGCAATTGGAGAATGCATGTTAAAAAAAAAGATCCAGTAAAAAATTGCCTTCACCTATAAAAAACAAAAAAAATAATAATATATAGATTACATACATAACATAGAGGGTCTGTAATAAGAAATATAATACAAAGGTGTTAGCTTACAGTTTAATTTTGATATATGTAATATATTTACATAAAAATTTACACAGAGGACTAAACACAAACATTGAAAGTTAAGGGGGCGGGGAACTTTATGAGGAAGGACATCATATAAGGGACGAATCAGTTTAGGGCAAGTGAAGTGTGTGAGGAGGGGAATCGTCGTCTAGGTCACATTCACAGTGAGTGATCCCTGACCCTGATTTTAGCTAGGTACACAGGTGTACATGCATGTCCAAGGCGCAAAATTTTCAAAATATCAGAAATTGTTAAAAAGGAATATAGATATATTAAAAATAAGTAATAATATAATTATGTTAGATTTAATTTGATCAACACAACTTCATAATTTTTATCATTATCTCTATTATATCTATCATTATCATCAAAAAATCAACAATACAACACAACACTTATATTATATAATATTTATTTAATTAAAATAGAATAGTAAACAGCAATGATTTTGTTCATTCTTTATTTGTAGTCCAGGTCAAATTTCAAGAATGTAACTGCCTACAATGTTATAAGTTAATAAATATATGTATAAATTACGATTATTTTACTTTTATTTAAATTATATAAATATTAATTATTGTTTCTAACATAAAAGGGCCAGTTTGTCATGTGTGCAATAATATAGTCTTTATCACTATTTTATTTGATCTGCCAGAATACTCTTTGTATGGATATAACATTCTTCCCTTTGGGTATATGTGTTCTGTGCTTATGATTGACCTGCGCAGATAATGCTGCCCAGTTAACCTCTTCGATAAACCGTAGCATCTATTAGCATGACTGGCTAATAGGAACTAAGCCTAATATTTTACTAAAATTAAATGTCAAACGCTACTGACTTTAGCTTTACTATACCAATATAATCTGTGGCATGTGATGTATCTTCCTCTGCGGCCTGTACTCTATATTTATAGTCTGTGTTCTGTGTCTGTGCCTCCGTAAAACTTCATGTTCACGTCATACGTCAAACGTCATGCAAAAACTACTTATATTAGAAGAATTATAAAATATTTTAATTTTAGATTAAAACCACAGAAATATAATTACGGGACGCCTTTTGTCCTCGTAAAGCCGATAATGTAAACGAAGATGAAGTGTACGGCAGTCGGTGTCGTCTGGTGAGCGCGATGTCGATAGAGTACGTGGTGGTGAGCGAGGGCGAGCAAGAGGAGCCTATAGAGCTGCCCACGGAGGAGGACGGCTCGCTGCTGCTCAGCACGGTGTCGGCGCAGTTCGCGGGCGCCAGCGGGCTCAAGTACCGCGCGGGCGGGCGCCTGCGCGGCCTGCGGCTGGCGGACGAGCGCGTGCTGCCGCCCGCCGAGGGCTGGGCGGCGCACCGCTACTTCTGCGCCTTCCCGCGCGCCGACGCGCCCGCGCCCGCGCCTCGTCCGCGCTGCTCGGACCTGATAGTCCTCGGCCTGCCTTGGAAGACGGGCGAGGACGCCGTTCGTGATTATTTTGCCACATTTGGGGAACTTCTTATGGTACAAGTGAAACGTGACGCAAAGACAGGCCTGTCGAAAGGATTTGGTTTTATTAAATTTGCAGACTACGACGCACAACTACGCGCACTCGGACGCAGGCACATGATAGATGGACGCTGGTGCGACGTGCGCATTCCCAACAGTAAGGACGGCGGCTCAGCGGCGCACCGCAAGGTGTTTGTGGGTCGATGCACTGAGAGCCTCACGGCCGAAGATCTTCGTGAATACTTTGGTGCATTTGGACAGGTGACAGATGTTTTTGTACCAAAACCATTTCGCGCATTCAGCTTTGTTACGTTTTTGGACCCTGACGTGGCTCAATCCCTCTGTGGTCAAGATCATATAATTAAAGG
>JAATLQ010035028.1:0-10457 GCA_013421005.1 Heliconius erato x Heliconius himera | reverse complement strand
CTGTGGTACTCTGAATAACTCTCTACTCTATGGTACTCTGTAGTCTATTTATCTAATAATTATAAAATTTAAATTTTAACATATTATTTGTTGATGCTAGTGTTGCTCGTCGATTTCTGTATTGAAATAGGATATTTTTGTAATAGTTTATTGGTTTGGTTAGTAAATTAATTTGACTATTACTGTTACAACTTTGTTTGTTGTTGAGGTTGTACTCGTAACTTTTGCTGTATGATATTGTTTGTTTCGGCAAGATTTTTTAGGGCACATAATGTCTTCACACAAACATTGCATAAAGAAAACCCTGGCTACAATGGTATTTGACTGATTCCAAACTTAACGGAAAGCCATGTGAACCCTGACAAAATTAACCAAATGAAGGTTAAGTTTGCAGATAACAATTGCTAGTGCTTCAATAATTTTTTTTAGAGTCTTAATTTTTAATATAATATTAATTGTTTGTTAATTTCATTTCACTATAATTTAATAATTAAAAACTATAACAGCTTTAAACACCTGTATCTCCGTACACAGCATGGGAGGTAAAGGGAACCCCGTATTAAGACAATTTATTCCCCATTTCCCACTGAATTCAATAATTCATTTTTACTATTGAATTTAAGAATACTATTGTTCTACCAATTCGCCGAAGCGAATTTATAGAACAATAGTAAAACTCTTAAAGATTATCTGTTTAAAAAGATGAAGAACATGTTATAATACTTTTTTTATAATCAAGTTATATGATACTTTGCTAAATAAAAATATAAATATATATATTAAGAACATATCATTTGTGAGTCAACACATAATGACATAATGAAGTAAAAATCGAATATGGAATATCATAGTTTATCCCATTCTTAATCATGTGAAATTTAAATTATTAACATTTTATTAACATCATTTTCAGATAAAGGAATTCTACCGGCAGAATGTAAGCAAACGGCTGACCTTATATAATTTTTGAACAATGTTTTTGACTATATAAATGACAACATTTTAATGCCAAACCATTGCTTGATCCAGCCACACCCAAGTCTGTGCACAATAATATATGGACAGAGGCAAAAATTATATTTAATTCAATGAAATATTTGTCAAGCAGAGGAAAAGTATAATCTGTTCCTACTGTGTCTAATTGGGTGTGGACCCTGAATGGAATTCAAACATTATTAAAAAAATTAAGGGTTGAGTACAACATAAACTCAGTGTGGTTGCAACACCTAAATCAAGATCCCCATGAAATTTTTTTTAGTGCAGTAAGAAGTCAGAGGTGTCACAACAACAACCATACTTGTGATCAGTTTGA
The DNA here is from genome assembly GCA_013421005.1 of Heliconius erato x Heliconius himera. Taxonomy (NCBI): domain Eukaryota; kingdom Metazoa; phylum Arthropoda; class Insecta; order Lepidoptera; family Nymphalidae; genus Heliconius; species Heliconius erato x Heliconius himera. Next base: position 9,145 of record JAATLQ010035028.1, on the reverse strand, counting down.
GTCAACAAATGCAACACTTTTAATAAATAATTTAAACAGTGTTCACATCCTAGGAGAAAACTGTGAAAATTACCATTGCAAGTCATTACATGATCTCATCAACAATGACAATAGAGAAACTATGTCTTCGACCTGCACATTTTATTTTAAATCTATATTTAATTATGCAATGACACCTTTGGAGGTGAAAGAAACCGATACTCGTATTATAGCACCTCTGTAGTATATGTGTGGATATTTAAAAAAAAAACTAACATTTTTAAATCATGCAGTTAATATATGAGTAATTTATATTCCAAAGATGAAATCGAATATATACAATATAGAGAATATGCAGGTCGATGGTGGGTTTGCACTCCCAGCAAAGAATTTATTTAATTAATTTCAAATATCCAAGATGTATTTAATCAAATAGTTAAACAAAATTTAGAAAAAAGAAATAATCAAAACTACAATATTTATATTAATTGATTTTCATTGTATTTAATGTGTTTTACATAAAATAAAATAGTTGATTATATATATTGTGATTTGTTGTTTGATGTATAACTATTGTAAAAATATTAGTAGGATATTGGCTGGGAGAAAGCAAATTGATGATGATAGTGATAAATTCCAAACAAAAGCAAAGAAATTCAATAAATGTTTTAATAGACACCTAGTCTGATTTAAGACATCTATACTCTTATGTTATTTGATGATGACAAAATTATAAGTTTAATAATATACTATATAATCAATTGCTTTTTATTATGCACATATGGTATTTAATTTTTATAAAATGGCCAATGTCTCGGAAACGGTAAAATTTCAGTGCATACTATATGGGGTTAAAATAATTGGAAATTACCTACTCAATTACCTGTATCAGTTTGTCTATCTATCTATTAATCATGCTGTATATATATTGAATCGTAATTATTTAAAATAATTTTCAGCCATAACGCAGGGGCACAAAGTGTGACTGTAAAATCTACTGGATTGTGGGTTTGATCCCCACTTGTGGAAAAGAAATATTTATTTAAATTTATATTTTCATTTCTTCTCTCTGGTGTTGATGCAAAGTGCACCAAAGGGGCCGTTCAAGTATTACGTAAGCACTGCAGGGGGGCGGGGGGGTCTTAGGTTTGCTTATTTTTGATGACATAGGGGGTGGGGGGTCTAGCTAGTAATTACGTAAGCAGAAGTTATTTATTTTTTCATATATATTATGGCTATATTTGGTAGACATATGTATGGTAGACGATATAAATATTAGTTTTGTAATATAATACATAAGTTTATTATATCTACTTAGCGGCAATGGCACATTGTCAAGAGTCTAAATTTAAAATTTTATAAAAATCTATGGCGATTGCGATTTAAGGATTTTTCCATACAAACTTTCAACTCCTTATTTGCACCCTTAGGGGGTGAATTAAAATAAACCACGGAACACGTGTTCAATGAAATATTTTTAAGAGTGTGAATTTAAAATTTTATAAAAATGTTTTTTAAAAAATCCCATACAAACTTTCAACCCCTATTTCGTCCCTTTACTGTAAAAATTTTTTTTACTCAAATTTTTTTAACCCTTTAGGATTACGGCTGTGCGTGCGCCTTACCTCAGTCAGTGGGAACATGTCCTTTTATATATGTAGATACAAATAAAATATCAATAAAAAAATACCTTAAAAAAAATGTATATGCCATTATTTACGTAAGCATTGGGGGAGGGGGTAAGAGGATTGCTTATTTTTGATGACATAGGGGAGGGGGGGGGTCTATAATTGCGAAAAAACTGCTTACGTAATACTTGAACGGCCCCAAAAACAATATTTAAAATTTACCTTAATAAAGTGCAGTGTAGTTCCACCACTCAAAATGTAATCCCTCCAGATTTCGGTGGAAAGTGGGGAAAGGAGTGTCTTAACACTAAGTTCCCTCTGCTTACCCTGCTTTGTGCAGGATATAGCATGAAGTTGATTTATTTAATTTTATTTATATATAAACTTGCACTTTTAACTGGATTACACATTACACGATAAAATATTACCTTTTCCTTCACACATTGTTTGAAGTAATATTTGGTTATGGTTCTTTAATTATGGTATTCCGAGTATGCCAGTAGAGCACATATCACTTCGCCAATGTCACATTGTATGGAGAAAACACGAAGGAGGTTGTACGGTAAAAGAGATAATGTTACATAATTGGAGAATGCATGTTAAAAAAAAAGATCCAGTAAAAAATTGCCTTCACCAAATAACCACCATAAAAAACAAAAAAAAAATAATATATAGATTACATACATAACATAGAGGGTCAGTAATAAGAAATATGTAGTGAATATTATCTTTTAACAAAATTAATTAATAATAATAATAATAATACATGTAAACTTCTATTTCATTCGATATTAATATTATATACTTACACTACATTCTATTTTCAAATTTACTTAAAACTAAATTGTTAATATTTATATTTATTAAAATCATCCGCACGCAGCGCATTCGCAAGACAAACTTGTTTCGAGTTTTTTTGCTGTGCGTGACGTAGCCTGCTTGCGAGCTACGAGTAAAGAGTCGGCTACTATCGCTTGCGACGTTCACTTGTTTAAATATTGTACTCCTTGCCTGTATTCAATTTTAAGCCTTATCTTCTTGCTAATACGTATCTGTTTCGCTTATCTATATCTTTTAGTATTTCTTTAAATTTCTTTCTTTCCTTCTGTGAGTGTGTAAAATTATTCTCTTTGTATCTCTTCTTAAGTGTTAAATAAATTTGGACTATTTTTTTCCACAAAATTTTGGAAATTTAATTTCACTCCATAATTAAAAATATAAAATATTATTAAATAGCGTATTTCACAAAAACCGCTATAAATATAATACAAAGGTGTTAGCTTACAGTTTAATTTTGATATATCTAATATATTTACATAAAAATTTACATAGAGGACTAAACACAAACATTGAACGTTAAGGGGGCGGGGAACTATGAGGAAGGACATCATATAAGGGACGAATCAGCTTAGGGCAAGTGAAATGTGTGAGGAGGGGAATCGTCGTCTAGGCCACATTCACAGTGAGTGATCCCTGACCCTGATCTTAGCTAGGTGCACAGGTGTACATGCATGTCCAAGGCGCAAGCGACAAATACTTGATATAATCCTCCGTTCAGTAAATTTTTGAGAAAAAAACCAAGGTCGCCTGGGAATGTTAGTTTGAATGGAAGCATAAAACTTACCTTTCTGAAGTAATATTTGTATTGCATTTTATATTGTATTTTAAAAACAAATTTCTGAACCATTTCAGTAAGAGGTAGATCAAATATTACAATATATATTGACACCACCCATATCACAAATTGTAGCTACAATATTTAAGCCATTTCAAACATTTTTGTTGAATCTGGAAATAAAAATACAAATAAAAAATAAAACAATTATTATCACAAATCTTTACAAATAAGGCAAGTTTAAAATAAGGAAAGTTTAAGTTTAAGTTAATGTTTAACGATTACTTACCGGTGTAAATTGGTAGAACCAAGATTAGGGATTACCTATAAATAAATTTAATTTTATTATTATCAGCTTCACGCTGTATCCCGCTACATTTAATTTCATAAACAAGTAATAAAATAGAATAGAAATTCGAATATTAAACAACAGTTTGCGTCGCCGAAAGAAACAGTAGGTTAGCCATTTGCAAATTATAATGTTACCCCATATGAAAAGATAATCCTACTATTGCGCTTAAAATACCGGTTACATAAATTGTTTCTGATTTCAATTGAAAACTTTATATAACTAAATTACATTACAAATTTTTGTTTTCATTTTTTAATTATAATTTAAGATTAACTTCTATTCTTTTCGGAGTTACATTTTATCATGGTACCTTGCATACATGAAATTTTATAAATAAATTAAAAAAAATAAAAGTTATTTATTAAATATTAAATAAATATACCACAAAAACATCATGTAAATCATTCAAGAAAATATTTTGAAAAAAACTACTAAATAGTAGTTTTACTTTAATATAGCAGCACTAAGTATCATAATTTATTTTTCGGGACTTATTTACAATCCCCCGTAGGTATGTCGCACATGCCCCTTAGGAAGTCGACCGGGCTTGGCATCAACAGACATTTTTAAATTGAAATTTTATAATTGTTAGATAATAGACTAGAGTACCATAGAGTGAAGAGTTATTCGAAATACCACAAATAGTGAAGAACGGATTGCGAAAAAAATATATATTTTTATGAGCTATATAAGAAATTATTTGTGGTAAATATAATTTTAACTTAACTAACCTAACTTAACTTAGCTTCAAGCTTTATCCTTTGCGGGGTAGTCAGAGAGAACGGAGCGCCAAACGCTACGGTCTCTACATATCTCTTTCGCCTCGTCCACTGTCATCAACCTCTTCATACATGCCCTTCGGGGGGTCCTCATGCTTTTTACGTGACCTTCCTCCAGTATCTTTAATACTGTGTTTAGTAATACTAGTAATTTTATATTAATAATTATAAATATACAAAGTTAATAAATTAAATTAATATTATTGATCGTATTCAATTTGCAGTGACATCTGTTGACGTTAATTGAAATATTCAATTCTAAAGCGATCTCTGGACTTCCTAGTCTCAACTTATGCAAATATAATGCTACAAAATAAAAAGTTGTCTATAATGGTCAAAAGCATTGTTTCCCAACGTGCGGCCCACGCCCCATTGGGGGGCAATTTGATAGTTAAGTGGCAATTCAAAAATGAACTCGATACAACTGTAACCCTGTCGCTTCGGCCCATTATATGCAATGCATAGGTCTAGCATCGGTGCTCAATTTAACAAAAAAAGGCAAAACCTTAAATAATTGCCGTAAATAATTATTAGATATAATTTCGTTTGACGACATCAAAATATCAACCGGGTGATTGGAGTCTTCAAGTAGACCATGGACCTATCGCAATGTACATAGTGTTTCACGTAATTCAGTTGATGTTAATTTGAAATAAGTGGAGTAAGTTATAGGTTCGATCTCTACTCGATTTCGACTCGAAGGATTGAATTATTATTTATTATTAAAATATATAAAACTCAAATCAGTTTCACGATGTATCCCACAGCAGGGTAGGCAGAGGAAACATAGCGCTAAGACACTCCTTTCCTCACTTTCCACTGAATTCTGGATGTATGGCATGTTGAGTGACGGAACTCAACGATATAGATGTGGAAAGGCGTATTGCTGCCGGTAACATGGTTAACGGATCCTTAGCTGCATTGATGAGACGGCGAAACGTTATCACAGCTGCGCGTTTGGCCGTACACAATGCAGTGTTGGTACCGACGTTGTTATACGACAGCGAAACGTGGGTATTGCAGAAGAAGAATGAAAGATGAATGTTGTGGAGATGTGATCTCTTCGTAGGATAAGCGGAGTCAGCTTAGCTGATGGTATCCGCAATGAAGAGATACATAGAATGGCAAGTACTAGCGAGGATGTCACGGTGAAAATGAAGAAGAAATCAGTTTTTTATTATATGTTTTGAAATTTTACTTACTGTGTTTTGTTAACAATTTCATAGTGATATTTTCCTAGAACCTATCATTTTGTTTCTTAGGTGGACAAATCAATTTTCAAATATTAAAAAATATGCATAACATTTTTTTACATGAATATTTTTAACATACATAGTTATTAAGATATTAATTAATCAGCTTCACGCTGTATCCCGCACACAGCAGAGTAGGCAGAGGGAACCTAGTGTTAAGACACTCCGTTCCCCACTTTCTGCCGAATTCTGGAGGCATTGCGTGTTGAGTGGCAGAACTCAACGCCGCGCTTAGCCTCGACACCAGAGCGAAGAAATGGAAATATAAATTTAAGTAAATATTTCATCTCCTCGAGTGGGGATCGAACCTTCAACCAGTCGGTTTTACAGTCACACTCTGTGCCGCTGCGCCACGACGGGCCTCACCTCTTTAAATTATGTAGGGTTACTGGTAAAGATTTTATTGATTGAAGAATTACTTATAGGTCCCGACTGTTAATCCTAATAAACTATTGGGCTTGTTCATTCTCTTTTTAGTTTTATGCAGTCGGGGTTTTTGTTTTTACAAATATTTTTTTATTTTTCACTTCTTTGTGAGGATTATTTATAGTAATGATAATCATGATATACCTTTTTGAAATCCTCGTATTGAGCTCTTGAATTTGATACCCATATTATGGTATTCGAAACGAGATTTTCGTCCAATGGTATCCCACAGCTGCCATGATTGGTTTTTTTAACGTCACTATATCTAAGAATACTTGGGCTGCTAATACAAATCTAATGATACCTCAATTGTGTAAATCCGTTCGGCGGTTGTGGAGATATGAGGCAATAAAGAATATTACATACATACATACAAGATACGGGCGAAAAACATAACCCTTCCTTAGTAGTCGGGAATAAGAGCAAAGAAATATGTGTGTACATTAAGATTAATTTTGAGCCCGCTAAAATCAATTCAAATTGGATTAATAATAAACAATATCCAAATAATTTAAAGAACTGAAAATCTAAAGATGAACAAAATAATTTAAACACAAGACTTGAATAGTTAAATAAAACTTGTACAAAATATTTTTTTAATTAAAATGTTATTTATTACATTATAGGGCCAAATGGAAATATTTAGAACATTTCTTCCAAAAAGACTGGTGATGGAAATTTTGTTTTTGGCCCCAAATTTAAACAGGACCATATATGTCCAAATACCAAGCAGACAATGGGAGTGAAACTTGCTATGTTCTAAGTCAAGTGTCTAGTCAAGGTTTGTTTTAATTGCCTAACCTGTAAATATGTCTGTGGATTTTTATTAAAGGGCCTTGACAATAAATGCAAACTTTGTTCTCAAAATTTTCAAAATATCAGAAATTGTTAAAAAGGAATATAGATATATTAAAAATAAGTAATAGTATAATTATGTTAGATTTAATTTGATCAACACAACTTCATAATTTTTATCATTATCTCTATTATATCTATCATTATCATCAAAAAATCAACAATACAACACAACACTTATATTATATAATATTTATTTAATTAAAATAGAATAGTAAACAGCAATGATTTTGTTCATTCTTTATTTGTAGTCCAGGTCAAATTTCAAGAATATAACTGCCTACAATGTTATAAGTTAATAAATATATGTATAAATTACGATTATTTTACTTTTATTTAAATTATATAAATGTTAATTATTGTTTCTAACATAAAAGGGCCAGTTTGTCAATGTGCAATAATATAGTCTTTATCACTATTTTATTTGATCTGCAAGAATACTATTTGTATAGATATAATTATAACAAATGTCTATAAGCAATAAAAAAAGTATAAAATGTTTATTCGTTTTATTTCTGCATTTATCTTGTATTATTATTATACCAGAAATGATTCACTCCCTCAAAATCATTTGGAAGTATTTTTGTTTAAATTAAATAATGATATTTCCAATTGATTTTGAAAGAGTGAGTCATTCTGGCTTTGAATAAAAATCGATTTATTATCCAAATATTAGACAAATTTTGAATTTCTCGCCCATATCTGAGGCGGTAAATTTTAAATATTGTTTTTGGTGGGCACACGATAGATGGCAGCAGTGTCGTTTTGTCCCCCCTTTTTTTGTATGAAGTGAACATTCTTCCCTTTGGGTATATGTGTTCTGTGCTTATGATTGACCTGCGCAGATAATGCTGCCCAGTTAACCTCTTCGATAAACCGTAGCATGTATTAGCATGACTGGCTAATAGGAACTAAACCTAATATTTTACTAAAAAAAATGTCAAACGCTTCAAAATGACTTTAGCTTTACTATACCAATATAATCTGTGGCATGTGATGTATCTTCCTCTGCTGCCTTACTCTATATTTATAGTCTGTGTTCTGCGTCTGTGCCTCCGTAAAACTTCATGTTCACGTCATACGTCAAACGTCATGCAAAAACTACTTATATTAGAAGAAAAATAAAATATTTTAATTTTAGATTAAAACCACAGAAATATAATTACGGGACGCCTTTTGTCCTCGTAAAGCCGATAATGTAAACGAAGATGAAGTGTACGACAGTCGGTGTCGTCTGGTGAGCGCGATGTCGATAGAGTACGTGGTGGTGAGCGAGGGCGAGCAAGAGGAGCCTATAGAGTTGCCCACGGAGGAGGACGGCTCGCTGCTGCTCAGCACGGTGTCGGCGCAGTTCGCGGGCGCCAGCGGCCTCAAGTACCGCGCGGGCGGGCGCCTGCGCGGCCTGCGGCTGGCCGACGAGCGCGTGCTGCCGCCCGCCGAGGGCTGGGCGGCGCACCGCTACTTCTGCGCCTTCCCGCGCGCCGACGCGCCCGCGCCCACGCCTCGTCCGCGCTGCTCGGACCTGATAGTCCTCGGCCTGCCTTGGAAGACGGGCGAGGACGCCGTTCGTGATTATTTTGCCACATTTGGGGAACTTCTTATGGTACAAGTGAAACGTGACGCAAAGACAGGCCTGTCGAAAGGATTTGGTTTTATTAAATTTGCAGACTACGACGCACAACTACGCGCACTCGGACGCAGGCACATGATAGATGGGCGCTGGTGCGACGTGCGCATTCCCAACAGTAAGGACGGCGGCTCAGCGGCGCACCGCAAGGTGTTTGTGGGTCGATGCACTGAGAGCCTCACGGCCGAAGATCTTCGTGAATACTTTGGTGCATTTGGACAGGTGACAGATGTTTTTGTACCAAAACCATTTCGCGCATTCAGCTTTGTTACGTTTTTAGACCCTGACGTGGCTCAATCCCTCTGTGGTCAAGATCATATAATTAAAGGAGTGTCAGTTAACATCTCCACTGCCTCCCCTAAGCGTGAGCGTGGAGCGCGGTCTCAGCTGCTAGGATGGGGGCTACTGGAGAGTGGTGCTCCGCGAGTGTACAGCTGGCCGCCGGATGCGTGGCAACACTCTGCTCACTCGGCACACTCTGCACACTCTCACTCAACAGCACCAGCGGAAGCCAAACCCTACCTCAAGTATGAGTAAATATCTTCATTGCCCTCCTTGTTGATAACTCACAGATTTTATATAAAGATAAATGTGTACATAATAATATAATATAGAATGATAAAGTTGTTTA
>JAATLQ010035027.1:0-26209 GCA_013421005.1 Heliconius erato x Heliconius himera | reverse complement strand
TGGTAAAGATTTTATTGATTGAAGAATTACTTATAGGTCCCGACTGTTAATCCTAATAAACTATTGGGCTTGTTTATTTTCGTTTTAGTTTGATGCAGTCGGGGTTTTTGTTTTTACAAATATTTTTTATTTTTCATTTTTTTGTTAGAATTTATTATGGTAATGATAATTATGATATACCTTTTTGAAATCCTGAAATTGAGCTCTTGAATTTGATACCCATATTGTGGTATTCGAAACGAAAAAATTTTTTTTCACTAAATTCAATGGCGTACCACAGCCGCCATGATTATTTTTTATTATCGTCACCTACCTAAGACCACTTGGGCTGCTAATACGAATCTAACGATACCTCAAATATGAAAATCCGTTCAGCGGTTCTGGAGATACGAGGTAATAAAGAATATTACATACATACAAGATACGCGCGAAAAACATAACCCTTCCGTAGCAGTCGGGAAAAATAATAATAATATTGATTGTGTAGCGCGCTCCACTGAGTAGTGGAGCGTAATGTCTCTCTGTGTCTGAAAATTGGAGCATAAATTGGGTAACAGAACGTCCCGACATAAGATTCCTTTTGACTACCCTGCTATATGCGGGATATAGCCTGAATTTAATTTAATTATATGTTGAATTACTCTAATAAATATACGTAAATGTATATGAACGATTTAAAAAAAGAGTCCCGTTGAGTTTCTTTCGTTGGATCTTCTCAGTTCTGAAGCCATAACTTTACCGAACTGGTAGTAAATTATTAGACGTACAAAAAACGAACGAAACGAATAAACATTGAAGTTGAATCGATATATTTCAATTAAAGTAAGACAGCTAGGGGGAGACCTCGGTTGACTTTGGAAAACACAGCATCAAAGATACTGGAGGAAGGTCGCGTAAAAAGCATAAGGACCCTCTGGAGGGCATGTATGAAGAGGTTGACGGCAGTGGACGGGACGAAAAAGGTATGTAGAGACCGTAGAGTTTGTCGCCGCGTTCTCTCTGACTAGGGGTACAACGTGAAGTTATATTTCAATTTTGAACCTACAACTATCGTGTGCAGACCTTTTAATTATATTCGTTTTAGATGCAACACGTTGACGTCTAAGAAAAATATAATTTCTACTACAGATGAATAATACATAAATTACAATAATAATGAGTTGAGGCCAGTCGTGGCACAGTGGCACAAAGTGTGACTTTAAAACCGACTGGTTGTGGGTTCAATCCCCACTCGAGGGACGAAATATTTACTTAAATTTATATTTCCATTTCTTCGCTGTGGTGTCGAGGCAAAGCGCGGCGTTGAGTCCTGCAACTCAACACGCAATGCCTCCAGAATTGGGCAGAAAGTGGGGAACGGAGTGTCTTAAGACTAGGTTCCCTCTGCCTACCCTCCTGTATGCGGGATACAGCGTGAAGCTGATTTTGATTAAAAAATTGCAATAATAATTTTTAAAAGCAACAACATGGTTACCCTCTCACGCGACAGATCGCGAGCGCAGTCAATTAGTTTTATTAGCGTAATGTTTTATCACTTAATACATGTGGGCTTATTTTGTCCTCTTTTAGTTGACGTTTATCAATTTGATGAAGAAGCTTCTTATGATCAAAATATATTTAAATGTTTATATAAAGTGTGACTGTAAACGCGACAGGTTACGGGTTCGATTTCCTATCGAGGAAATATTTAATATTTTAATTTCTTCGCTCTGGTGTTGAGGCGGCGTTGAGTTCCGCCACTAAATGCGGGATACAGGGTGAAGCTGAATAAAAGTATAAAACGTCGATTATCACATATTATTCCATTTATTCGATTTGAAATCGAGAAGTGCTGCAGACAGGCGAAGTTAAGTAATGGGGGAACTTCTTCTTCCTCTCGTCTCCAGAGGGTGTACTATTGAAGATATATTTCTGTTAGCGTTAAAGCAAAACGAAAAGTTTAAAATGTATGGCAACGACATTTCTTTTTGAATGTCAAGTAACATAGCTGATCTCATCTTATATGGATTATAATACTGCAATTATTTTTCTTTGTAATTTTTGTATTTGGTAAGTATTTTTTTTATTTATTATGGTGAGTTCATTATAAAATTATTGCAATGGTGGTGTGTTTCAGAATTACTTCTAGAAAAAAATCTAAAGTATTGGATTTGATTTTTTACTTTCTACTTTTTTATTCACAAAAAAGAAACAACAGAAAACAGAAAAACCCGATTTTCTATTTTTCTATTTTTTTTTCACGGAGTAAGCATTTTGAAAGAAAGAAGGAGACCTATATTATAAATATATTTTCTTTTAGCTTCACGATGTATCCCGCACATGGCAGGGTAGACAGAAGTAACTTAGGGTTACAGAGGAGACACTCCGTTCCCATTAAGACCATTCCGTTCCCTATATTAAGCCGAATTTACAAGGATTTATGTTGAGTAGCGAAACTCGACACTGTACCTACCAGAGCAAAATAAATAAAGTTTCAGCAGCAGCGGCATTTTTCATACAGAAAGAAACGTAAATAATCTGGAGAATTACTTAAAAATAATTCAAAACCACATTCTTTCCTTATACAGCCATAATAAAGTCAATATCAGTGCACCAAAACTGCGGTGTAATTAGTCTCAGAACTAAAATCATTTCGCGGTTCGTGGTTTATTTTTTGTGGCACCATCGGCGCGTGTTCCTTTGAAACATTTTAATTACTATTTTCTCAAATAAATGCCGATTCTAAAAAGTAAAAGATATTGATAAACTTTTATGTGGACTAAACGAAGGAATAATTTAATAGTAGGTAGACCTTTTCGGCATAAAGTTTTAAGTTGAAGATAAGAATAATGGGCTTTGGCTTTGACAATGTCGAAATTTGCATAATTAAGTAAGATGAGAGATCCTGAGAGGGAGTAAGTAAATTATTTTTATCGATACAGATATTGTAATATCAGTAAGTCATTCAAAAGTTTGGTTTAAGAGTTTTAGTGTCAAAAATTTAAAAGTAAAAATTATTATAACATTTAGTTTTACTCCAAAAATCAAACTAACACTATGTTTCTTCGTTGCTTCACATCTTCTTTGATAATGATTAAGCAATATTTAATACTAAACCCAGAAAAAATAATAGCAAATCATTAAATAATTAAATAATAAATAACTCAAAAAACCCATCAATCCTTTCGATGTCAGTAAAAAGGATTTTAAAAATATTCCATACTTTCCTCATTAGAAGAGCACTCGGATGAGGAATCCGGTTGGGCATAAAACTATTTCAAAGGAAGCACGTGTGTGGGACCCAATTATAATAATGGATATTATTTTTACGGCGACGAAATATCCAGACGTTTCCTTCTGAAGAAATAGAAATAATATTCTAAGAAAATTTGGCTGGTGTTGAAGAAAGAGATGTGTCTTCGAGTTATTCCTATATTCTTGTTTGGTGTAATTTAAACAACATAATTTTTCAAAAATTGGATAAACAACTCGACATCATATGGAAAATTTCGACGTTTATGTTAATAACAAACGACAAAATATTATATTATTAACTTTCTATTATTTGAAGCCAGTCGTGGCGCAGCGGCACGAAGTGTGACTGTAAAACCGACTGGTTGTGGGTTCGATCCCCACTCGGGGAGATGAAATATTCACTTAAATTTATATTTCCATTTCTTCGCTCTGGAGGTTAAGTGCGGCGTTGAGTTCTGCCACTCAACATGCAATGCCTTCAGAATTCGGCAGAAAGTGGGGAACGGAGTGTCTTAACACTGGGTTCCCTGTGCCTACCCTGCTGAGTGCGGGATACAGCGTGAAGCTGATTTATTATTATTTAAGATGTTTACTTACGAGTGAGTACATCATTTCTTAAAATAATTTAACAGGTTGCTGTTTAAACAGTTCAAAACATATAATATAAGAACATCAGTGTTGTGCAGTCGTTGTATAGATTATATTTAATTAACTGCAAAGGATACGCGACGATTATTTAATGTTTATTAGTATTCAAGGCCAGTGGAAGGTCATATGCTAATACAGTATCGCGCCACACGCTAATTCTACAGTCGAATTTCAAAACACGCAGGTGTTGCAATTCTGTGATTCAATGATTTAAAAGTCTTGCCGGTTCAGAAGTTAATATAGAATGAAATCCTGGAAAAAAATACAAATTTAGATTTATTTTATAAATTTAAAATCAGAGAAACACGTTTTCAGAGAAATCAAATTTAAATATTTTACCCTCTAAGCATGTTTTTCTACAGTTTATGACAGTTATTATTATTTAAACTGACCATAAGGTCTGTCCATCACACCATCTGCCCTCCAATAGTTCATACAAAAAATACCTCACAGGCTTCCTAGCATATCCTGCGTATAGCACCAAAAAAATAAAACAGATGATCAACATTCTTTAATATACTGAGTTCTTTTTTTTGAGCAGCATAAGGTGAAAACATAAATTCCTTTCACCTCCAGTGACCTACCTTTCAAGTGATAAAATTTTATGTGTCTATGAAAAACTAAATATATCGTCTACCGTCTTAACTCTAGGTTCCCAGGTTCCCTCTGCCTACCTTGCTATGCATGGGATATTAAGTGAAACTAAGACAAGATTTCTCTCTAGATATAAGAAGCTAAGTATGTATTGTAATATTAAACAAAATTTTAGCATCTGTTCTGATATAAAGCTGCTGCTAGTAAAAACTTAAAATAACTACAGTTTAAGACAAAGTATTCAATGTCTATAAGATAATGTAAACTTACACATGTGGTCATTGAGCATCTGTTTACGTACACTGATTAAGTTCACACGTTTTTAGGCTGTAGTATAAATATCTAAGAGAAAGCGGAAAGGAGCCTTTTTCTAAAAAAAAGTATAAAGGCGCTTTTTTTTAGTAGCACGCAATAAAATATTCCTTTTTGTTTAAAATTAATCCGTTAGGCGGGCTCAATTCGATCAGAAATAAAGTTTATCATCTACAGTTAGTATAGAGTTTACAGTTAGAGATGGAGTGAACAGTGAAATATCATTTGCAATTACACTTATTTATAATAATTAAAATAATAAAATAGTTAAAGAATTAAATAAAATAGACATAATAATGTCAATGGAAGATAAAATAAATATAATTATAAATATTTGAAGTTCCATCACATAATATAAGCACTTATCGCGATAAGCTTGTAACAAAAGTCTATACAAATGGACCGAAGTCTGCTCTACTTCGCAGTAGTATCGTGTAACGTGGTCACTAGTAGCGAAGTTTTCATCTCGGTATGTCAATTTTTACGACCACGCACACGTGTGAGGTTTTTATGATCTTTTGTGAGGAGAAACTTTTTAAAATTTCAATCTCGCATCAGTTTTTCATCATATTGTTTTGTGACGCTATATTTTTATAAAGAATCTCAGCTTCACGCTGTATCCCGCACACAGCAGGGTAGGCAGAGGGAATTTAGTGTTCAGACACTCAGTTTCCCACTTTCCGCCAATTTCTGGAGACATTGCGTGTTGAGTGGCGGAACTCAACGCCGCGCTTTCCCATTGACACCAGAGCGAAGAAATGAAAATATAAATGTAAATATATATTTCATCTCCTCGAGTGGGGATCGAACCCACAACCAGTCGATTTACAGGCGCACTTTGTGCCCCTGCGCCACGACTGGCCTCATAAAGAATCTCGTGAAGCATAATATTTTTTTGAGTTTTATGCTGCATTCCTCATGTAGCAGGATAGGCAGAGATTTAGTGTCAAGACACTCTGTTTTCCACCCCAATTTGTAACATCGCAGAGCAAGGAAATGAAAATTATGCCTTCTTTCAAGTGTGGACTGAACCAACAAACATTTGGGGGAAGCTAGCTATGACCTATAAACATACATTATTACCCAGAAACATAAATATTTTTCAGTTTCACTCACATAGAGATATTTATAAATAAATCAAAATGTTTATAAACCAATACTTATTTAGAAAACGTATAAAAAATTCGAAAAATTTCGAGGTTCGAGTCCCGCTACGTTCAAATTTTTATACGTTTTTTAAATAATTATTTTTCTCTCCTAAGTGTTTAAAAAAAATATTTATAAACCCTTTTTTCACACGAAATTGTAAAAAAAAATTCAACGAACGTCAATTAAGCCCAACTGTTACACATAACAGTTCACCGTGTGCACAGAATGGTAAAATAGTGTTATTATGTAAAATTCGTGTCTATTAAGGAAGGTATTGCTTCTAAGGTGAGGTGAGGTGCTGCCATTTACTACAATAAAGACATTCCGGCACGCTGTCGCCCGGCAGCATGTCTTGATAGTAAGTAATTAGAGAAGTGGGTAAAGTGTCCAATAATAGCCTGTTGCATGTGGACTTAATTGAATTGTCGCTTTAAATGTTTATTTAAAGGTGAGGCCAGGCGTGGCGCAGCGGCACAAAGTGTGACTTTAAAACCGACTGGTTGTGGGTTCGATCCCCACTCGAGGAGATGAAGTATTTACTTAAATTTATATTTCCATTATTAGAATTCGGCAGAAAGTGGGGAACAGAGTGTCTTAACGCTAGGTTCCCTCTGCCTACCCTGCTGTGTGCGGAATACAGCGTGAAGCTGATTTAATTTTTTTTTTTTATTTAAATGTCTATTTAAAGGTGAGGCCAGTTGCAGCGCAGGGCACAAGCTTGTGACTGTAATTGTATAGTACTGTATGTGACAGGTTGTGGGTTCGATTCCCATTTATTCGATCTGGTGTCGAGGCTAAGCGCAGCGTCAAGTTCCGCTACTCAACACGCAATGCCTCCACAACTCGGTGGAAAGTGGAGAACGGAGTGTCTTAACATTATTCTCCTTCTGCTTGCCCCGCTACATGCAGAATGCAGTGTAAAGGTAAATAAATAAAAATCGTGCTAATACAATCAAAGCAAAAAGCAATCGTATATTGCTCTTTTCAGGTATTTATGACTTATTCGGCATTCCCTCTCGGCATGTAATATGTAGGAATATTGATAGTTTTACAGGAATTTGTTGGACATTTAGAATCTGTCTAATTGAATGCGATAGTAGTGGGTTCAAATATTTATATGATGTTCATTACTGACAAGTTGATTAGGACAAAATCGAATATAAATGAAGATAAACAAACCAACAAAAAAAATCCTGTATATATTTATCCTGTAAATTAATGACGATAGAGAATAATATTTTTAATGAAATATTGCCATGTTATCAGTAGGTGCCAAGTTTGGTCGTTCCACATACTCAGCAGTAATTACGGCCAAGGTTGTAATTTCTAATTTATTTCAATTTAACTAGGTTATATGTTTAAAATTAGTAATTAAGCATTCACCTCGCTACAATTGCAGAATCCATTAATGAGAAGAAAGTTGTAATTACCTGAAAAAAGACAAAAATATATAATTAATTAAAATTGAAAAATATAAACAGTAGGTTTAATGTAAGCTTATGAACTGTAAATAAAAAAATTAATAGCGGTGGGATTCGAACCCACGCCCTTTCGGACTGGTGCCTAAAACCAGCGCCTTAGACAAATAAATATCAACGTTCCAAGTCTTGTATGAAACAATATCCTGATATACAAACCAGATTATAATACTATCTAAGTTTTTCGATATCCGAGAGGAAATACTAGAATCTCCTGCATTGCTTGAGATTGTATTGAAAATACATATGTTTTTGAATAGAATGCTCTTGTTATAACCACAATGATACTCTTTTACATTTATATTATTTCTTAATTATATATTAATCATAGCCCTATACTACGACGACTACGACTAGCTTTTTAAGTTTATTAAGTAAATTGCGAACTTCAATCAAATAAAGGGCCTATAAGCATGCAAAACCTGAGCCTATCTATCGCCCAATATTAATAACCTATCTCCAACGTCAATCTTAGATTGTTTCATACATCTATCCTATCTCTGGATTGGATAGATGTATGAAACAATCTAAGATTAACGTCTGAGATAGGTTATTAATATTGGGCGTATACCTACTTCCTATAAGCATCAAAAACACTAGCCACGCTAGTGAATAGTACTAAATTTGATTAAGTTTCTTTTTATCCAAAATAGCACGCAACACCAATTTTTTCACTTCTAACCCGTATAGAAAAAGAAAAAGTTTCTTTTCTAGGTATCTATTAGAGATATCTTTATAAAATTTAAACTGACCATGGCTGATAAGATTTTTATTAGTTCTGTCTGTTTAGTACTAACGATTCAACACTTGAAATTTATAATATAAAACTTATTTATAAATCCGTAAGCACTTTCCCCATAATAACTAGTCCATACCATTACAGCCAACGCATTAGACCAAGAACAAGCCCTAATTCGTTCTGACGCACCTCATTTACACCGATAGCCCGTAATGGGTATTTATCTGAGACGTGCAATCATTATGGATTTATGTTCGATAATGCTGCAGTATGGAGACGGTTACTGATGCTGTATACGTGGCTTGGTGCATCTTATAATTATGTTAATAGAATGATTATTTTAGGGTTCCCTACGTCAAAGGGAAAAAACGGAACCCTTACTGGATATAATATTAAATATTCAGGTTTATGGTCCCTTGAAGTAGAGAACAAATCAAGCTTCTAAGTCAACGCAATCAAAAGATATGACAGCGCATCGCTTTTGTTGCATTTTATATGAAATTAACACACGTAATCAAAAGCTATAGGTCTTCCCTACTTCCCGTGGACCTACAGTTATGAAATTTAACACGACGATCATTACAAATTTTATATTTAAAGTTCATTCCATATAAAATAACTGACAATGACATAAACTTAAATTTGCCGACTTTTATAAGTTCTAATCCTGAAATTGGTACGGAACCCTCAGTGGGCGAGTCCGACTCGCACTTAATCGGGTTTTTTTTTCATATTATCTAAGATTTATTTTGGCCTAAGGGCAAAACACAGTTTTGACTGTTTTGCACCTGAATGAGCTTAGGTACTCGTGCGAGCGAATAGCGTTGATTCTAGTTGCCATTGTCATAAAAAAGGAATTGAAAAAGAATTTAATTAAATGCGTGAATAAATGGAATTTTGCCAAATATTTTATCTGTATTGTGTGTTTCTTTTTATTTATTTTTTATTTTATTTTATCTGTAAAACCATGGTTGAGTAAATATTTTGGTATATTAATTAAATAGGTACCAGGATCCGAGCGTAAGCGAGTAACTTTAAACACGATAGGTTCTCGGTTCGATGCCCACTCCAGGAAATACAATATTTTAATATTTTAATTTTCGCGCTCTGGTGTCGAGACAAAAAGCTGAATTGAGTTCCACCACTAGACACAAAATGTCTCCAGAATTCAGCGGAAATTGGTTGAGCGGAGTGTCTTAGCACTAGACTCCCCCTACCAACCTGCCACATGCGGGATACAGCGGGAAGTTGGAAAAGAAAAGAGATTACTAAACTATCATATTTTAATAGATGGATGATTCAGAACTGTAATTTAGTAAAATTGCGTACATCTTCAACCTACGTTAAAATTAGATTTATTGTAAAGGTTGACAACGTCGTCCCGTCAGTGGGAGTAACGCGACGCGCCATGGCCGATACTGTCTCTGATAGTCATCGATGAACAAAGAAATTATAATGATAAATTACTATTAATTACATACAATACGCTTATATTAAAGATGTTATTATTGGTACCTATAGGTATGCAGAGATTAATTTTTTTATGTGAATAAACTTCAAATTTTTCATTGAATAAGAAGTTAAATTGGGAAAAGGGCTCTACAAATAGTTAAATTAGTAGAGCCCTTTTCCCAATTTAACTTATATATACATATAACATACATAAGTGATGTACTCTACATCACTTATGTATATTCATATTTTCAAACTTTTAATGACAAACTGCCTACACTGCTGTATGCAGAAAAAAAAGTACTTTGAGGCATAAAATATTTGTAAACTAAAGTAGGTAACTTTGCCTACTTGTCATTACACAATAATAATCATATATAAATAAGTTCTTAGGGATTTATTTTAAAGCTGGGCAGTCTGTTTGGGAGTCAGGTACATCGAAAAGATTTCATTTAGACCTAAAAATCCACTTTGTTAACTATTCTTTTGATTTTATAATTCTTAAATGCTTTATTTACAATAAAGGTTATATTATAGTTAAATTTAATCTTTATTTCCATAAAATACACTAGAATTTGAAATCCATAATGATTTTCTCTTTAAAAATTAAACAAAAAACAAGAAAATAAACAAAACACAAGAATACGAGGGTACATATTATACATTATTATTGCAAATTCTGAGAATGGCTAACCGGTTTGTCTAATGCTCACAGCGGGCGTCGTATTTTTTACGGCCAAACGAACGAGCCACAAAAATCCACCCCCGCAGCTAGTCAGCTAATTTCCACCCTTATTCTACGCAAAATATTTTTTATAGACGCTTTTTACATGGACACTGTTAATGACGGTTGGTGTAGTGAGAGAAAAAATATTAATGGTTTGTGTGTTGTTTGTTTATTTATGTGGTTTTAAATATTTTAGTAGGTATATTTTAGAATCATTCAGCTTCACGCTGTATCTCGCATACAGCAGGGTAGGCGGAGGGAACGTAGTTTTTAGACACTCCGTTCCTCATTTTCGCCGAATTCTGTATCAACCCAACTGTTGCGTTACAATCACATTTAAAAATAGCTTGAAATATTTACTTAATTATCCATAAATTAATTTCAAAACACTAAATAGAAGTCAGTCGTGGCGCAGCGGCACTTAGTGTGACTGTAAAACCGACTGGTTGTGGGTTCTATCCCCACTCGAGAAGATTAAATATTTACTTAAATTTATATTTTTATTTCTTCACTCTGGTGTCGAGGACAAGCGCGGCGTTGAGTTCTGCCAGTCAACGCGCAATACCTCCAGAATTCGGCAGAAAGTGTGTCACGGAGTGTCTTAACACTAAGTTCCCTCTGGCTACCCTGCAGTGTGCGGGATACAGCGTGATGCTGATTTTTTAAAACACTAAATATTTACAAAAGCAATATAAATATATTTCCTTGTATTTAGATTAAATACAAGGAAATTTCACATCAAATTAGAACCTGTGTAAACTTCGAATGTGCCAACACAGCACAATTGTACGTTACGGGCCAAGTGACAGTGCACATAAAGGACAGCCCTGTGATTAAAATAATGTGGCGATTCCGCACCCCGGTGGGGGAACACACCCTTATCTGGCGTTCGTTATCCTGCGTTTCGGTAGCTTTTCAAATAGCCCCTAAATTGTTGCTTTTGAATTGTAGTTTTACTGGTCCAGTATGTCAGAGATATGATTTTGATGGATTAAATAATAATAAGAATAATAATTCTTAAAGTAAATCTGTTATATTTATTAATAATAATAATTAAAAAGAAAATAGGAATAATTAATAATTATATTTTATAAAAAAACTATTTAAACCAGGTCAACAGCCGTTTAGTTCATTTCGAAAAACAAAAAAGGTTTTTTAGCTTCACACTTTATCCCGCATGTAGCAAGGTAGGCAGAGTGAACCTAGTAAAAGATACTCCATTCCCACTTTCTCACAAATTTTCGAGTGTTGAACTATTACTAAATAGTTTAATTTGGCTTCAGGCATCTTCGAATTGCGTATTGGGTGACGCTACACAACCCCACTCACCAATTCGAAGAAAAGAAAATCTGAAAATTCAACCTATAACTATCTCAAAAACATCAAAACGAACATTTATTTCTTAAGCTCTTTAAAATTCCCATAACATCTTTGTCCCTTATACGATATTTGAACCCATTACCATCTCAACAAAGACTGTTGTTATAGCATACAACACATTTGTCACACATATTGGCGGTAGTCAAGTTAGATTTCTGTTAAATATTAAAATCACAGCAATATCTCTTTGGACGTCGGTCGGTAGCTTAAATCGTAATCGATGGCCGTCTACGGTCGTGACCCTGAATAATGTCAATATGGATGCAATACAAACATCTTATATCGTGCCAATATGATCTTTAAATGTAGAGAATTAAGGTCTAATTTTAAATGATTAATGTTTCATAGCAATTTGTTTTAATAATTGTGTATGGCTTGGAACAGCGCTATTAATAAGAGAAAACATAGTAATGCTTGTAATAGTTAAGTTAGTAGTAACTAAATAATTGAGCATTTTCTTTTTTTTTTTTTAGATGTCGAAAATTTTAGATGTTGTTCCACTAGCATATGTATGTTTTAAGGCATACTGGATAAACCATTTCTAAATATTTTTTGCAATGTCTTATTATCGTTTAAAATATAATACGTATCAACAAGATCAGAGAGCAGAAGGAAAATTTACTAATACACCTATGCACCAACATACAGCCGATATTAACCAAAAAAAGTTACCTCAAATGGCATAAGCAACAAAAATCAAGATAAATCAAAAAACTGATATAAATTAGTATAAATTAAACTGAAATTTGGACTATGACTGTCCTGATGACAATGAAATTGTAATAAATATTGTTGTTTTTCCGAAATGGCCGCTGTAACAAGATGGCGGATGGCGTATCAAATGAGGGCTTAATTTTTTAATTACTATAAAAAATTTTGAAGATTTAGCTGTTTTTAAATTTATTTATTTTTATCTATTACTAATTTGTTAATTTGCTTCCAAAGAATGTTATCGAATAGCCAAGCGTCGTCAGTAAATCGTTAGTTAAAGAGTCAGGTACAGTTCATAAAGAATTTAGTTAAGCTTAAGAATTTCATAAGACACACGTTGTTCTGTCACGTTTCGAATATAGAGGCTACTAAATACAATCTCGGCCAAATTACGATGTTAATACTTATTTCTTATAATATAATCTAGACTATTTATAAATATTCTTATAGCGTAATCGTAAAGAAGTCAATTCTTTACTCTTTTTTTTAAGCGATACGGAACATTAAAAAACAATATTGCGTTTACTTTTTTTAGCGTTGCGCTGTATACCACGCAAAGCACGGTTGGCAAAGGGAACCTCGGAACTGGGAACCTAGTGTTAAGTCACTCCTTTAATTCTGGAGGTATTGCGTGTTGAGCTTAACGCCGTCCTTTGCCTTGTTGCCAGAGCAAAAAATGAAAATCCTCGAGATTGTGAATTGCATTCCTCAGCCGGAATCGAACTCACAATCTGTCGCGTCAATTTAGTTCAGTCGTTAGGTTAGAGATTCAACGACAGACCAAATTTCTATGCAAATAGAAAAAAATAGTAAATAAGAAACCAGTTATTAAACAATTTACTCCAAAACAAACTAAACTTACAAGAACACTACTCAAATCCGTAAATCAAGTTTCTTTTTTTATCAAAACAAAAACCTAATTAAATAAAATCATTTTCACGCTGTATCCCGCACACAGCATGGTAGGCAGAGGGAACCTAGTGTTAAGACTCTCCGTTTCCCACTTTTTGTCGAATTCTGGAGACATTGCGTGTTGAGTGGCAGAACTCAACGCCGCGCTTTGCCTCGACACCAGAGCGAAGAAATGGAAATATGAATTTAAGTAAATATTTCATCTCCTCGATTGGGGATCGAACCCACAATCAGTCGGTTTTACAGTCACACTTCGTGCCGCTGCGCCACGACTGGTCAAATATCTTAGTACGTTATTATTTTTTATTAATATAATATGATTAAAATCCTTAATTTATTATTTTATTAATCTTATAATTTACCATTACTACAGTTACTACAAACATATAACACAAGCATAAACTAAAATATACAAAAAACTATAATTTTTTATGATTAAAATTTAGTTGTATAATTAATTTAAAAAAAAAGTAAAAAATGTATATATTATTTCAACCAAAAACCAAAATTAACCAGCCATGTACATTTAAACAAACCTCCACTTTTTTTAGACCTCGGTTAACCAATATGGGGTAATGAAGCCCGATCGCTATCAGCGTTACTGCTGATTTTACGGGTTAACCTCATTAATCACAGGTAGCCTCCACCGGTATTTGTAAAATACGGGGTTTTTTTTATAACACACCCTATGTGTAGGGAAGTTAAATATTTAGATCAATATTTTGTTAAAGCATCAGTTTATTGTGAGGCCAGTCGTGGCGCAGGGTCACAAGTGAGCGACTGTAAATGCGACTTGTTGTGGGTTCGATTCTCTTTCGTGAAAATTTAAAATTTATGAAATATAATAATTTCATTTTCTCGCTTTGGTAATGAATAGAATTTACATTAAAATTCGGCGGAAAGTAGGGAACAGAAGCGCCTTAATGAGAACGGAGTGCCATAATACTAGGTTCCCAAGTTCCTACCATTCTGTATTAATAATGATAAGATGAAACATTACTAATTGTTTTTTCTTTGGGATTTTGCAAAACTTACCGTTAATACAATTTTCTTAAAAATCATCAATTCAATCAAAAGTTTGCAATTTAATGTACGCGTCACTAGCATAAGTAAATAATTTAAGAAATCGCTTTATACAGCAGAATTAAACACCTATCCACATTACCGTTTCAAATATTCCTTGTATTTAATAAATCTTATAGTATTAGGTTTACAAATCAAATCAAATCAAATCAGCTTCACGCTGTATCCCGCACACAGCAGGGTAGGCAGAGGGAACCTAGTGTTAAGCCACTCCGTTCCCCACTTTCTGCCGAATTCTGGAGGCATTGCGTGTTGAGTGGAAATATAAATTTAAGTAAATATTTCATCTCCTCGAGTGGGGATCGAACCCACAACCAGTCGGTTTGACAGTCACACCTCGTGCCGCTGCGCCACGACTGGCCTCTGGCTTATTAGGTTTATATTTGATTAAATAAAAAAAAATGCTAGTCTAAATCAACATATTTCATTTATTTTCGAAAAATATTTTTGTTGGCACGTCTACTATGAACAGTTAAGTAGTTTGGCCAACTACCCGCCAGTATGTCTCAATACCTGCGTTGAACGTTCGCGTGATTACTTTAACAAATCTCCCAGATAAGGATGTATGGGTGTGATGGCTCCTGATATGTGAAATGGCGGCTTATACCACAGGCTAAAATAATATTTTTGTATTACGTGAGATTATTTAGGATATCATTTTCATAGCTAAGTTATATTCATACACACATATGCCACACACATCACTGTAGGCAGAGTGCATCTAGTATTAAGACACTCCGTTCTCCGTTTTTTGCCGAATTCTGGAGGTATTGTGTGTTTTGTGAGTGGCGGAACTAGACGCAGCGCTTGGCGTCGACACCAGAGCGAAGAAGTGAAAATATTAAATATTTCGGAATCGAACCCATAACTTGTCGCTTTTAAAGTTATACACCTGCGCCACAATGGATCTCAACAATAATAATACAATTAATATAAATTATATTCTTCGTTCTGTAAAATAAATAAAAAAGATATATTTACAGTAATTACAAACAAGATTTATGAGTAATCAATACAGAATGTAATACCTCCGCTCAATGACATTCTCACGTTTAACATCTGTGACATTAACATAAAAACAGAAAGGACTTTAGCTATAGAATTAAATAAACGCCATCGTGGGCAAGGCTGTGACTGTAACGCGTCGGTTGCGGGTTCGATCCTTCTTCGTGGAAATATAATTTATTAATATTTTCATTTCTTTGGTCTGACCAAGGCAAAAGCCCGGCGTAGAGATCCGCCACTCAACACGCAATGCCTCAAAAAATTCTCGGGGAAAATGGGGACGGAGTGTCTTAACACTAGGTTCCCTCTGCTTATCCCGCTATATGCGGGATGCAGCGTGAAGCTGATAAAAAAATTAAGCGAACATTAAACAACATTATAAAATCCACTAAACTAATGAACGTTGAAAATATATTTAGAACACGTATACTTGAAAAGTCGAATTGAGATTGAGATTGGTCGTTGAGAGGCGGAACACGTACCTTTTGTTATTTGGAGCTGAGATCCAACTACTGTATATTTATCTATTTTGCATATGGGTAAATAATGTTAGATAAACTGCGCCAGAATATCAGATGCATCCCGTACGAGATACAGCTGTGCTCTAAAATCATGTGCCCTATTCCAAACAGAGCACTGTGGATAACGAAGCTGTTTTTCTTTTTATATTGAACTTCTTTGTTGATAGTTTGATCGCTATTGATAAACAAGAATAATTTATGGTATTACGTAGGTTAGCTGAAACTTTTACGTGAGCTTTTAAAATGTTTTTAAAACATATATTTATACTTGTAATAAAATAGTAACGGATCGGTGTCTGGACATGAAATATATATAAGAAATCTTTTATTTATGAAATAGAATCCAAAACGATTGTTATAATTTTTGTATGTTTGTCTGTTCGTTTGTTTACGCTAATCTCAGAAACGGTCTAACCGATTAAAGTGCAGTTCATTATTCTATTTTGGCAAATTTTCCTTCACATTTAGTATTTATTTTATTTCAATCGGTTCACAAATAAAAAAGTCATGTCAATATAATAAATTGCATACGACAATATTGTTAGAAAATAACAGTTCAATCAGCTTCACGCTGTATCCCGCACACAGCAGGGTAGGCAGAGGGAACCTAGTGTTAAGACACGCCGTTCCCCACTTTCTGCCGATTTCTGGAGGCATTGCGTGTTGAGTGGCAGAACTCAACGCCACGCTTAACCTCGACACCAGAGCGAAGAAATAGAAATATAAATTTAAGTAAATATTTCATCTCCTCGAGTGGGGATCGAACCCACAACCCGTCGGTTTTACAGTCACACCTTTAAAATAATAATGTTATTAGATTACAAAATCAATTGAGATGAGAAAATAAATAATCGTGTAGTACAAGCGGGCGAAGCCACGCGGGGATCACTAGTTTCAAATAAAAATGGTATATTAATAAATATGATAGTTTTTACACACCATAAATAAAATCTACTTTTAGTAATATTAAAAAAAAAACAAAAAGACCAAAGACAAAATAACGTAATGTTGATATAATCAATGATAAATTACGAAAAGAAGCGTTGACAGAGCTGTTTACCCGCAACAATATTTACGGCAACCCAACTCCAATCCAAACAGAAACGTACATCAAAACCCGGATCGATGTCTCCAGTCTCCAGGGTTATCTGAACACGATCTACCTCCACCCGAAGTTCGACAACGTTCGATAAGCCATCTTGCCTGTATAAATCATTTTTACAGCGCTCACGGCCCTCTTGTCTATGCGACAACCTTTCACAACCTCGTGAATGGACCTCTTTATGCTTTGCCGGCAAAAGAAAGGATGTGCTTTCAATTTTTAATCGTATCACAGAGAAATAGAGTTTATTTTTCGATAAAAATAGTGTTGGGACAAAATTTCAAATCAAGCTCCTGCTTAGACTTACCCAAGGATGATGTATAAATATTGTACGTGAAACTTATTTACTTTTTTATCGTCGGTTATGAGTTTACGTGTAAGTTATTTCGAAGTGCTTTGATAACTAAAGCAAGTATGCAATATGCAAGAAGCAATCTAAACTATATTTGAAATAGGTGCCCACTTTCATAGTAGAATGTATAGTTTGTCACATAAAATGTTCTTTTTATTATAGAGTTACTGCCTTTCATTTATTTATTTTTTTAGCTTCACGCTGTATTCCGCGCATAGCAGGGTAGGCAGAGGGTGCTAAGTCAACGACCTAGTTTTAAGACACTCTGTTTCTTTTAAAATATTTCTTTTTCCCATATTCCGACGAATTTTGAAGGTATTACGTATTAAGAAGCGAAACTCAACGAACACTCAATGCCAGAGCGTAGAAATGAAAATATAAAACAAAATCACACGAGAGGAAATCGAACCCACACTCTTCCGTGTTGCCCTTAAGTCACGACCGAAGGAAGACCACACGACCGGCGGAAGACCAGTCACAACATGCATATATTAACCTGTAAGGTATTAGATACTAAAAACTCTCCACTTGTACAATATAATTGCATTTAGACCGTTAATCCCTACAAACACACACTCCCGGATCAGCCTAAACAGTGGTTTAGTTTCAGTGAAAAGCCCCCGAATGACACAGGGTGTTTACTTAGGATGCATCCCCGATATTTAAATACATCTCAACAAGCAAAATTAAATTCTAATACCTGTACCTTTGAGTTTTAATTATCATTACATATCCGGAAACTGTATGGAAGGGTTTATTGACCTTGGCCGTAAGCCAGTTCGGGTAACAGGAGAATTAGGCGGTTCTAAATAATCCCGCTTACGTATACGTAATTCCGGTAACAGTGCTGATAAATAGTCCTTTCTAGCCGTAAATATTGTTTGAGCCAAATTCATTTGAACATTTTGTGGTTGCATTATGCTGTATAGTGGTTTGTTCTACGTCGTACTGATGTATAGTGAATGAGGTAACCTATCTATATGTATAGAGGTACCCATATGTATAGAGAGTGTTCCAAATATCTTGATACACTCTGTATTTAATGTTTAAATGGAATGAATAACATACAGGATGGTTTTCGTGTAAATTTTTGACAAACATACGACAACTGATGCTGAAACTGAATTTGAAGCCAGTCGTGGGTTTGACTCCCAGTCCAGGCATTTTTTAATAGGACTACTTATAGAGAGGAAATTAAATATTTTAATATATTCATTTCATCGCTCTGGTGACGAGGGTAAGTACGTCGTTGAATTCCGTCACCCAACACGTAATGTCTCCAGAAATAGACGTAAAGTGGGGAACGGAAGTGTCTTAAAAAAATAGACAGCTAAAAGAGAATGTGATTTACATATTTTTAATATTCTTTTTTGTTTTATTATAGTGTTCATTCTTTCTATGTTTGTTTCAGAACTGGTTAGTGAAATATTATAGTAAAAATTTGAAAATTGTTACGTATCAGGACTATGGGAATATTGAAGTTGATTCTTCTTCCTTGATAAAAAAAAATTAACAAACTAAAAGCAATTTTAACTAAAAGGATATTAAAACAGAATCATTATTTAGTCGAGAAATTGCTTCTAAAAACGGCTTTCATCTTCGTAACAGTCTGTCGGCTCCCACACAGCTCTGTAACCACCCTGAGTGCATAACAAACGAGAAACAACGTCATTCGCTTAATAATAAATTGTCAATCCAGCCAGCCTCAATTAGTGTGAGCGCACTTAATAAATCATGGTGGAAGTTTCCAAAATTTTGATATACTTCCCTTTGTTTAACTTGGGGAATTTCATTATTTTGTGCATTTTTTGTTTTCGTATAGGGTAAAAAATAAAAATTTTGCTAAATTGATCTAAAATTATTCTTATATATTGCCATTCTTGTAAGTTTGAAATTTAATTTATTTCTAAACTAGCGACGCACTCGCGGATTCGACGTTTGGACTACAATATTATTTATTCTCTCATTTTCAAAATTATTTATTTACTATAAACTATTTATTACTACGAAATTATTTATTTTCTTATTACTTTTGTGTTCTAACGACATTATAATTTTAAAGAAAATCCTCAAATCCTCAAAAAAACACAAAACAATAGATTTTACCAATTCAACAAATATTATTTAAAGCTTGTCAGAATCCAATAGTAAAAACTGAATCGAAATCGGTGAAGCCGTTTCTTAGATTAGCATGAACAAACACATAAATAGTAAAAATTTTCAAAATTAATTATTTTATAGCATTAATAAATGTCAGAAGATAGAGACACCGATCAGTTACGATATTTTCATAAGTATATATAGATATGTATTTGACAATAACATTTTAAGATC
The DNA here is from genome assembly GCA_013421005.1 of Heliconius erato x Heliconius himera. Taxonomy (NCBI): domain Eukaryota; kingdom Metazoa; phylum Arthropoda; class Insecta; order Lepidoptera; family Nymphalidae; genus Heliconius; species Heliconius erato x Heliconius himera. The sequence continues at coordinate 6,476 of JAATLQ010035027.1, read as the reverse complement.
AATCAAAATATCAGGCTACAGCCAAGTACAGGCACATCCTGTCGAAAGCCTGTTTTACGTTATTCCTATAAGGTTGACCTAAATTTCAAAATTCGTATTGCTAATACAAACTCATCAATCTTCGGGCTTTATATGCAAAATAAATTAATATATCTTCATACCTTCAATCACCCTTCCGGTGTAAACAAAGGTATTTATTTTTTATAAAAAACATTTTATTCTTTTTGTTTTTTTTTTAAATATATTTATTTAGCTTCACGCTGTACCCCGCCTATAGTAGGGTAGGCAGAGAAAACTTACTCTTCTTTTCTCGCGTTTACTAAAACGAAAAAAAATAAACCACAAATCATTTAATATGTATAATTGATTATTTCCAATTTCCACATCAAGATATCAAAGCTTTGAAAGAGAGACTAGAGCTCCTGAAAGTGAATCAAGTGCATATAAGATGATCATTAGTGCTTGCGACTGTGAAGGGTCGAATGTGTGTAATTTCAACGGTCTTTGAGATGCAAATGCTGAGTCCTCCTATATGCTAACCAGCGCTAGGATAATATCGATCAAAGATCATATTTTTTTTTATTCTCGTTACCAATTATACAATTTATTAATGTATGGTAAATAAATTAGTATGGAATACAGAAAAAATGGAATGGAAGGTTATTAAAAGTATGCAAATATTTTTATTACGATAAACTAATAATTTTAATATAAAAATACGAATTAGTAAGATAAAAATGCAACTATAAGTTAACAACTGCAGTTAATACTCTAAAACTGAATTGTTGGGAAAAAAATATGTGAAAATCTAAGACTTTGCAGAATGTATTAATACAAGAAGTAATGATGATAAAAAAAACTTTCTTATCTTTTTTTACGCTTCACGCTGTATCCCGCACATAGCAGGAAAACCAGAGAAAACCTAATGTTAACACATTCCGTTCCTATTAAGACACTTCCGTTCCCCACTTTCCGCTGAATTTTTCCGTGGATGACTGAATTATTGAGTGGTGGAACTCAACCCTCGAGTGGTTTTTATTTACATGCTTGTGCCATGTCTGGTCGTAACTATTTTAATTATAAATATATTAGAATTTGTACTCTAAATTAATATAATAAAGTTTAGTAAGTATTAATTCAATAAACAAAACTAAATTACCCTAAACAATGAACACACCGGCGTCTAGTATTTCCGGAAGTTTTGTAAAATTACATTCTACGTACATTAATTATAACTTCATATGTAAATATTTAAAAAAATTAAATCAGCTTCACGCTGTATCCCGCACACAGCAGGGTAGGTAGGCAAGGGAACCTAGTGTTAAGACACTCTGTTCTGTTCGGTGTGTTGAGTGGCAGAACTCAACGCCGCGCTTAGCCTCGACACCAGAGCGAAGAAATGGAAATATAAATTTAAGTAAATATTTCACTTCTCCTCGAGTGGAGATCGAACCCACAATCAGTCGGTTTTACAGTCACACTTCGTGTCTCTGCGCCACGACTGGCCTCATATGTAAATATAAAGGAGAATAAAGTAAGTGAATAAATGACCGCACATTATATCTACGTTTCAAGCGTGGCTACCGGCGTCTGCCGTTTCCGGAACTCTAGTGATGCACTTTACGAACGATTAGAGTAGCCAATTTACAGTCAGCCGTTGTGAAATATTATTTAATAATCCATGTGAATATAATTATTTTAAAATTATTAATAATTGTTGTAATTAAAAAAAAATATATAATTCTATTTCCTATCATTTTTATCCGTCTGTGATCGTTATATCTAATATCCAACTATCACAGGTGCTAGGCCAAGCGCACGGCGTTGAGTTACGCTGTGCAAACTACGCGCAGCAAGCAATAACTCTCTAAATAAAAGGGAATCTGTGCTTCTTTTTTTCTATTTCTATAGATAATAGAAAAATGGAAGCAGTCCCTTAATAGAAGATCTTTGATAATAAAAACAACTAAACAACTAAAATTAAACTGTATGTGTACAAAATGGAAACCTAAATGACCGCAAATAATATCCTCGCTTTGATAGTAGCCGGCGTCTGTCGTTTCCGGAACCGAGACATGTATATATATACATATATTGTACATTTATGTTGAAAGTGGACATTTTTATCAATTGCATATTTTATTTTTTCAGCTTTACGCTGTATCCCGCACACATCAAGGTATGCAGAGGATACCTTAGTGTTAAGACACTCCGTTTCTCATTTTCCACCAAATTCTGGAGGCATTTTGAGTCGTGGAACTCAACGCCGTGTGCCTCGACACCAGAGCAAAGATAAAAGTATAAATTTAAATAAATATTGCATTTCCTCGAGTGGTGACGACTGGACTCACAACTCATTTAAAGCGTCCTAATTACCTTCCTAGTAACTCATATAGGTAGGTGTCTGAATACATTGAGTTGTAAAACGTATTATATTTTATCTTTTAGGCCATTCGTGGCGCAGCGGCACGACGTGTGACTGTAAAATCGACTGGTTGTGGGTACGATCCCCACTCGAGGAGATGAAATATTTACTTAAATTTATATTTCCATTTTCTTCGCTCTGGTGCCGAGGTTAAGCGCGGCGTTGAGTTCTGCCACTCCACACGCAATGCCTCTAGAATTCGGCAGAAAGTGGGAACGGAGTGTCTTAACACTAGGTTCCCTCTGTCTACCCTGCTGTGTGCGGGATACAGCGTGAAGCAGATTTTATTTTATTTTAGGCCATTCCACGCGAAATATCAACTATCTAGTAGCTGTTGAAGAAGCCGCCGCCCTGTCTTAGAATGTAATAATATATGTCTTATAATATGTATGTCTTATACCTACCTACATTAGTTTTTTTTTCAGGATTTCAAGATCGTAACTTTAATTTTAAATTCAATTCAGATATTGAAAAAGAAAAATAAATAGAAATAGATTCTATTCCTAGACTACCATTCGGAAGTGCAGTTCATAATAGAAGGAAAAGAACACAAAAGCTTCAATGGAAACTCAATACAATATCCTCAGTTCGTTAGAAAATTTCTCCCGCTGTTCCAATTTCCCGGGGAAGCGGCGTTTTCATTTCAAAACATTCAACTAGTTGTAGTAACTGGAACTAAATTAAACTTAGGTCAACCACATTCTATGAAAAAATGTATAAGTAGAAAAAAATATATTAAAAAAATTGTATGGTGACTTTATTGTGTGATAATATGATATTTCGTACTTATTAGACTATTATTTAGATTTTTCTAGTTAAAAATATTTACTTCTAGTAATAAATTATAGGTCACCTTATACGTTTTTTTTTCAGCTTTACGCTGTAGCTCGCGTATGGCACGGTAGGTAAATGGAACCTAATTTTAAGACACTCCGTTCTCCATTTTCCGCTAAATTTTCGAGGCATTTCGTGTTGTGTGGCAGAAATCAACGCCGCTCTTTTACTTGTTATAGGGCAAAGAAATTAAAATATTAATCAATTTCACGCTGTATCCAACGTCAGTCCTCGACCCCAGAGCAAAGAAATAAAAATATAAATATAAATAAATATTTCATTTCCTGGAGTGGGGATCGAACCCACAACCAGACGATATTACAGTCATACTTTGTGCTGCTGCGCCACGACTGGTTTCGAATTAAAATATTTAAAAAATTAAAATTCTTCAAGTGATACTCTTTGTGCCCCTGCGCCACAACTGGCCTCGTATAGATTATCTTATACGTATTTCATTATGAAGCAAGAAAAGAAAGTATAGGGACTCTTCGCTGTATTTTTTACTATAGATAATGTGATCTATTCGCCGGAAAATGGGGAGCGGAGTGTCTTAACACTAGGTTTACTCTACCTCCCCTCGCTGTGTGCGAGAAAAGTGAAGCTGATTTTACAATAATCCAATTCAAGATAAACAATACATTTGACCCAATACTATATTTAGAAATCAGTAAAATACAACAAATACAAAATCCCTTTGTTCTAACATTCTAAATTAAGTCGCTTATTGTTAACAAATCGCTATTGAATCTCGTTGAACGTTTCCAAATCGATAACGAGTGCATCAACCCGAACGCTGCTGCAATTACTTTTTTGAAATGTATTTTTCACAACGAAATAATTAGATTTTTTTAGTTTCACACTGTAGCCCGCGTGGAGGAGGGTATGTAGAGAGAGAGAGAGAGGGAGAGAGAGATAATATTAAGACACTCCGCTCTCTAATTTCCGTCAAATTCTAGAGGCATAGCGCTTTGCCTCAACACTAAAGCAAAAAAATTGAAATATAAAATTTTCTACCTACAATTTATTAACAAAATAACGATAAATAAACTGAGACCAGTCGTGGCGTAGAGGCACAAGCATGTAATTGTAGAGGCGATAGATTGTGGACTAAATTCCAACTGGGGGAATTAAATATTTAAGCGTGGCGTTTAGTTACGTCACTCAACATATAATACCTCCAGAATTTGTCAGAAAATGGGGAATAGAAGTGCCTTAACCCTAGAGTCTCAAATTCCCTTTGCCTGGTCTGCTATGGCTCCCCATACAGCGTGGAGATAAAAAGTAAGTAAATAAATAAATAAAAGAATTTCGACATAGCCTCGCTTACTGTTCAGAGTGTAGGTTCAAACCCCAGCTTACAAAAACCCGCATTTTACTACCAGCTTTAAAAAAAATATAAATATTTTTATTTTAAAAACGTTGGAATGTTTCTGTGCAATGTGTGTCTTTACGCTTCGAAAGTTCCAATCAATCCAAATATCAGTCAGTTTGTGATTGACATAGGCTTGTACAGTTTTAGATTATTTTTTGTTTCGTCTGCTTTAGTTTAGCTATAGTATTGAATTTATGAAAGCGAAAATATGGATTCCAAATCAAGCCCCGAGAATTTATCAAAATAATATTATAAATGCGAGTGTACGTTTGTTTGTTACGTTTTCATCCGAAACTACTCAACCTATTATGATGAAACTTTTTATATATATTCTTTGAGGTATTAGGAAAGACGTAGGATACTTTTTATTATTGTTTTTTTTTTTTTTCAAATATTATTCTTTACCTGTAATATAAAAATAAGTTTAAGCGGGCGAAGCTGCGTTTGTGTCTCTTCTAAAAGTATGTATAATTTAATTATATCATTATAGTAACCAGGATCTATCATGGTGCTTTCCAAAACTCACTCCACCTTATCCACTAAACGTCGATTTTAATTAAAAATAATGTATCACATAAACCCAGAGTGTTATTTTAATGAAGAGAAAAGCTTAATAAATGAGTTTATGTTTAATTAAGGTAGTCGTACTATATAAATATTAGAATCTCGTTAATCTTCTTACATTTTTAATTACCTGTTACTGTGATAACGAACCAAAATAACTTGTTCTTGTATGTATTTATAATATTATTTATATTATTTTTCGATTTAAAATATATGTTTTATGCTGTAATTTTTCTATAAATTAGGGTATTCTTATAGGTAAATCATCTTCACGCTGTATCCCGCACACAGCAGGGTAGGCAGAGGGAACTTAGTGTTAAGACACTCCGTTCCCCACTTTCTGCCGAATTCTGGAGGCATTGCGTGTTGAGTGGCAGAACTCAACGCCGCACTTAACCTCGACACCAGAGCGAAGAAATGGAAATACAAATTTAAGTAAATATTTCATCTCCTCGAGTGGGGATCGAACCCACAACCAGTCGGTTTTACAGTCACACCTCGTGCCGCTGCGCCACGACTGGCCCTTTCTATTAAGGTTCTTTTGTTAAGTATCATTTCACATTCAATTTAAATTACAAATGAAAATAGAAAGAAAGAAAAGTTTGAGAATTAAGATGATGAGCATCTACTATATAAGTTAGATAAAAAAAAAGTCAAATCATCATCATCAACTCATCACTCAACGCATACGTTTAGAAACGTGGCGTTGTAAACAATTACAATAATTGAATCAGGAAGCTGTTCCCCTCGAGGAGTATAAATAAATCAAACGGCCACTCGTCGTACGAACGAGGCATATATTTATATAGTCCGCTTCCAATAAAAAACTCAAGCAAATGGATTCAGAGGTGATTGAGAGGGGAGCTCTCATATTATACAGACTACACCTGAGTCCACGACAGTATTTTTAAAATGTAATATTAAAAAAGAACAACGATTTAAAATATAGTTATGATATTTTCTAATTATTATTGTTAGGCGAACCAACAATCAGACACAAAATCCAGCTTTTACAATAAATTTATTTACACTTGTTATATACACATATACTCTCGTAGTCACAATATTGAAATATGAATTGTAATGACAAGTTGTCTTGACAATATCTTAGAACGTAATGAACACGAGTGCCGTGTCGTTTGTGCTTATATTGGAAATCCACCGGAAAAGACGCAGCACACTACCGCCACTTATTACAATCGATAATGGAAACAATATCAAATGACGTACTTGTATTCACAGCGACACCTATTACTACATTATAAGTAACTTATGCTAACA
>JAATLQ010035026.1:0-26200 GCA_013421005.1 Heliconius erato x Heliconius himera | reverse complement strand
CAGCACATTTAACAGAGTATATTATATAGGTAAAAAGAACATAAAGTTACAAAAATATATACGTGTAATAAATAATTAGCTTTATATATATTTTATAAATATCAAATATCAACAATGGTCGTATTTTTTTATTTAAAACAATCAAAAAATCTTTGACGATAATGTCGTAAAAAATCTTATTAGAAGTCATTATAGTTGTCAATCAATTGTGCATATTAAATCAATAATCATGTATTTTAGACGGGCGAAGCCGTGGGCGAGCCGCTAGTGTAATATATTTTAGACAATATTTTATATTGTATATTGAATTTATGAAAACTAAATTATAGCAGAGAAAAATATTCTTATAGTTGAAAATGAAGATTAAAATGAATTAAAAAAATCTCTTTTTTGTGTATTATTAAAGAACGAAGAAGGACACAGTTCTCTACTGCTTATTTGCTTTTTTGAGGTTTTAAAACCTTTCAATTAATCACAGTGTTTGCATTCGAATTGAATATACATATAAAGGGAAAAAGTTATAAATATATAATAATCCCTCTTCATATATATATTTTTAAATAAATACTATGCAATGGTATACTACCGTTAAATATGTTTTAAATAAAATATTTATTAAAATATCACTTTAATATAATCCTATAGGGAAAACTTAACTTTTATTGATATTAAAGTTATTTATAATTTAACCCAGCTTTATGAGCGTGGTGTCTGAAATCTGTCACATTAAACTCAATAATTTTAAAGTAATTTCCTACAAAATTTCAATTTGGAAGTAGCTTAGATTAAGCATTAATTTTAACATATCAAGCTATATATTAGATTTACTAAAGAAAAATAAACTTACCGTCAACACTAACACCCATCTGTCGTGCCTGAAAGCCGAGGACTGTAAATATGGCAACTCCAGCGTAAATCGACGTCAAAAAGTCCGCCACGCTGACAAATACGGCGTCGAAATGGCAGTTGTTGTAGAAGTTGTTATACGACGCCAAAGTTACCAGCGACCCGCACGCAACACCGAACGAATAGAAAATCTGGTAAATGTGATAATTAAGTGATTCAATGGAGTTTACTGCTATAAGCAATAGGATAAAGAGTTTCACGCTGTATCCCGCACAGAGCCCGGAAGGCAGTGTGCCTAGTGTTAAGACCAGGAGGCGTGGGTTCGAGTTCCGCTACATTCAAACTTTTAAACGTTTTCTAAATAAATATTTTTCTCATATCGATTTTGAACCTTATGTATAAAATACATATTTCACAATTAGACATTAGAAATCATCTACCTAGCCGATTTAGATAAAAAAATAATAACAATAATAAAAAATGACACAATTAAATCAAAACGAATTCAAAACAGCACCCAGTAAAGTTACAATCTTAATCCAAACCAAGTTTAACTTAAAGAAAAAAAAATTGAAACATGAGCTGCTAAGTTATTTGCTGGAAAGTTTTAAAAGTCGCTCAGTAGCTTAAGTGAAAAAGTTGAACCAAAAAACTTGAAAAAAACTTATATAAAGCAGCGTGAATTAATTTGAAACTTTTTATTAATCACCGCACAATTTGTTCCAATTTTCTACTTAATTAACGTTGAGGTGTTTATTTATGTATTAGGGAAAAAGGAAATGGGTTTCGATAAATTTTATGGAGTGATTTGTGTTCATCTCAACTTTTGCCGCTGGGGATGGGTGACTTGATGACTTTTCTTAAACGAAATTTAGTTGCTTTTTATTACTTTGACTACACTTTGTTGTTCATTGATAACTTTAGTTACAAATAAAAAAATCAATTTCACGCTGTATCCCGCACACAGCAGGGTAGGCAGAGGGAAGCTAGTGTTAAGACACTCTTTTCCCCACTTTCAACCAAATTCTGAAGGCATTGGGTGTTGAGAGGCAGAATTCAAGGCTTCGCTTTGCCTCGACACCAGAGCGAAGAAATGGAAATATAAATTTAAGTAAATATTTCATTTCCTCGAGTGGGGATCGCACCCACAGCCAGTCGGTTTTACAGTCACACTTTGTGCCCCTGAGCCACGCGACTGGCCTGACTGGACTGATAACTTTAGTTGAGCTGCTATATTTTAAGATATCGTACAATTTAAAAGAATCATCAATAAAATATTCAAAAAAAGAGATCTTGGAGATGAATACAAGCAGGGCCATTATCTGTAAGGGTCGTATTCCTCCTCTGAATATACAACTTAACTAGGTTCTTTCTAGGCTATCTCAAATTTTATGTGTTAATGGGTGACTGGATGACTTTTCTTAAAACAATATTATCATTTTTTTATTATTTTAATTACATTTTCTTGTTCATTGATAGCATTTTTTAAGTTGAATTGCTATGATTAAAAATATCGTATATAAACGTGTGCAATTGAAGTATATAACATTAAGAAAAAGGGATCTTGGAGGTGACAAGCCATTATCTGATAACGTTCAGTTCCTCTTTTTAACGTTAAAGTTCGTCAGAATTCAAAAGCCAAGGATAAAGTGTCTTGACACTAGATTCTCTCCATCTACCCTGCGGGATACAGTATAAATATAAAAAAAATATATAGCTCATCAAAATTACCTGTGAAGCAGCATCACCCCACACGCGTGCTGATAACAACCTATCCCAATCAGGTAACAGGTAAAACTTAATTCCGTCCAAAGCTCCTTCCAACGTAACTCCTCTTATCATCAACGCGGTCAACATCACGTAAGGGAATATTGCCGTGAAGTATACCACTTTGCCAGCTGATTGAACGCCCTGTATTAAATAAAAAGGAAACATTAATAAAGCATAATAATTAAATTGTTTAGATTTAATTATTATCCCTTCTTAATGTTTTAGTAGTCAAAACTCAACGCCGCGCTTAACCTCGGCACCAGAGCGAAGAAATGGAAATATAAATTTAAGTAAATATTTCATCTCCTCGAGTGGGGATCGAACCCAAAACCAGTCGGTTTTGCAGTCACACCTCGTGCCGACCTGTATTAAATAAAAAGGAAACATTAATAAAGCATAATAATTAAATTGTTTAGATTTAATTATTATCCCTTCTTAATGTTTTAGTAGTCAAACAGTTTATTTCATTATATATTTTTTATTATACTACAAACGGGACAGGTTGTGGGTTCGATTCACACTCGAGGAAATTCAATATTTAATATTTTTATTTTTTCGCTCTGGTGTAGGTAAAAAAATGTGAAATTTTATTGTGTTTCGCCATTTTACACGTAATGCCTTCAGATCTCGGCGGAAATTGGGGAGTGTAATGTCTAAATAATAGGCTAGCTTCTGCCTACCCCATGCAGGATACAGCGTGAAACTAAAAAAACGAATACGTGGATTAGTACATATTTTTGATGTGCATGTGACACCATGTGAGGCCGGTCGTGGCGCAGCGGCACGAGGTGTGGCTGCAAAACCGACTGGTTGTGGGTTCGATCCCCACTCGAGGAGATGAAATATTTACTTAAATTTATATTTCCATTTCTTCGCTCTGGTGCCGAGGTTAAGCGCGGCGTTGAGTTCTGCCACTCAACACGCAATGCCTCCAGAATTCGGCAGAAAGTGGGGAACGGAGTGTCTTAACACTAGGTTCCCTCTGCCTACCCTGCTGTGTGCGGGATATAGCGTGAAGCATGTGACAAATATATTCTAATAGGCTTCATATTAGAAGTAGTCAGAGAGAACATGATCATCATGTTATAAAACGAATTTTTGGTAGCAGTAATAAAATAAATTAATATTTTTTGTTGAGCTGCCATCCTGGCATACATACATATATAGATAATAATCAGAATTAATGACAAACTGATAAGACACTTTTGATATCATTTACATAATCATTACAGATGTAAAGTACAGTGAACTTTTTAGTTTATTGGGTGGAAAAAGATAATACTTGCTACTTCATTTTTAAATTAATACTTTTTTTATTAATATTTGTTTAAAGTTTTTGTTTTAGAACTTTTTTGTATATAAAACAATTATTTTATCTGTTTTATTCTGTTCTATGTTTATGGCGTTCTAAATATGCCAGTGCCAGGAGAACAGACAAACTAGTTTATACGGTAAAAAAGAGAGAATATTACATAACAGAAAAATGTTTTTTGCGTATCTTATTACTATTAAACAATACTATAAGATCCCAACGATGTTATAAGGACTTACCTTAATTACACATAAGAATGCGACGACCCAGGAAAAGAAGAGACAGCCAACTAAATGCCACTGTATGGTCCCCCAATCTTCCCAAGTTGAGTCGCCCCTTCCTAGTACACGTTGGCTAAAAAAATATGTTATTTAGAGTTTTTCCAAAATATGTAATTTCATAAAAAAATATTTTATAAAATTTTCTCGAAAAGAATAAGAAAAAATGAAACTTTAAATTTATAGAAATTGCGAGCTATATCTTATATCATTTAAATTAATTATGTAATTCAGATAAGTACGTAAGTAAGAAATGTCCGAAATATGCCTTTATAGAGGCCATAATAAGCTTTAATGTATTGATAAATTCAGTAGCCATTATCATTTTTATCCATGTATTGTTTGATAGCAATAAGGTCATTACTTAAAATCATATATTATATGTAAATAGTAGTGATAAAGATAATCATTTCCACAACAGCGTTGAGTTAAGCCACTCAACATGCAATGCGTTGATACTAGGTTCCTTATGTTTACCCCACTATGTGCAGGATATATCCCGCGTGAAACTGAATAAATAATATAAACGCTGTATCCCGCATACAGCAGGATAGGCAGAGGGAACCTAGTGTTGACACCCCGTTTCATTTTCTGTCTAATTCTGGAGGCATTGCGTGTTGAGTGGCAGGACTCACCGCCGCGCTTTACCTCGACATCAGAGCGAAGAAATGAAAATATAAATTTAAGTAAATATTTCATCTTCTGGAGTGGGGATCGAACCCACAACCAGTCGGTTTTGCAGCAGTCATCAGCAGTTTGGCCGTGATTGTGTTACAGATAGACAGATAGACAGAGTTACTTTCGAATTTATAATATTCAATCCTGCCGTGATATGTCCAGATGATATAATAAAATATTAATACTAGTTAACTTTTTCCGTCTTCATCTCAATGTGAATTGAACAACCAATAAATATTTGAAAAGTACTGTCATCACGCCCAAAAGTGATACCAGAGTTAATTTACAAACTGAATATAAATACATTGATATTACATAAAAAACGTGAATTAACCTTCGATATCTCTGACATAAATTTTTAATTTTGGTTAAAAAATCGGAAAATAAAATATATTAGACGTAAAAAGAAGAATTATTCTTCAACAATTAGACAGTTAACTTACTAAAAATATTCTTCGCCAGCCAAAACCCTGTTCACATTTTGGTACCAGGGAATAACTTCAGTGCCATTCAAACAAGATTGTCCGTCGTAGGGCTCGAACCCCGTACTCTTGCATATGTCACCAATGCTCATGCACTGTCGCAAGTAGTATGTGAGATCTGATGCTGCTCCTGTGTTATTTACTCGACATTCCTTGTCGTAAACTCCACTGTAACAAACTGGATTGGCATAGACAAAATATGTAAATTAATAAATTGTTTTGTAAATATTTAATGGTTATTTATATATTTTTTGCTTCACGCTGTATCCTGGACTTGGTGTTAAGGTATCTTATCCAGGATACAGCGTGAAACTCCGTTCTCTATTTTCTGCCGAATTCTAGAGACGTTGCGGCTTGAGTTATAAAACTCAACGCAACGCTTTGCCTCGACACCAGAGCGAAGAAATCAAAATATATGTTAAATATTATATATATGTGTAAATATTATATATTTCATTTCTTCGAGTGGGAATCGAACGCACAACCTGTCGTTAACTGTCACATGCTTGGGTTGTCACGGCTAGCATTAACGCTATTTATACATATAACAGAAAAATCAATTGTTCTACTGATAATAAAACAAAACTTGGATTGTTATTTTATAACTTTTCTCGAGAATAAAATATAATGTTTTTGAAACGAAAACGTGCATAAATATCAGCTTCATGCTTTATACCACATAATAAGGTAGGCAGAAGGAACCTAGTGTCACGACACTCGGTCCTCCTCTTTAATTCTTTTGAGAAACATTGCGTGATCAGAAGAGAAACTCAACGCCGCGACTTGTCTTACCAATGCGGAGAAATAAAAATATTTTATCGGGAGAAGTGGGGATCGAACTCTCCACCATTGCGTCTTTTTTTTGGGACTACGATGACCTCAATTTCGTATATTTTTATCAAAAAATCGATTTGTATTAAAATCGTCTTTATGTTATAATAATATGTAAATACATATAATTCGGGTGCTATACAGACGCCAGCAATATATATTTTACCATCAGTAAAGATACAAATCTAATAATCGTGTCTCTTTTTTATGAGAATGATATGTATATCCATCTGTCATAAAATGTATACGAATCAAGTATAAAGTTTTAAAACTAGCTACGTATTGTGACTTTATCCGAATGTAAAAAACGATAAATAAATAACATTTAGTAAAATATTCAGGTCACTAAGAACCAAGTAATTTAAAAAAGGAAACCACGCGTTATTAATAAATACTTCGAAATAAGTGGGGAACGGTGTTTCTTAACACTAGATTAGCTTAACCTCTGCCTACCCTGCTGTATGCGGGATACAGCGTGAAGCTTATTTTTTTTTATATCATCAAACACAAAAAAAAAATGTTTCATTATGCATGTTAAGTAAATTAAAAGGAATGATTAGTTAATTACAAATAAAAAAAAACTTACATTGAGTGTTAAAGCTGTTTTCACACGATCCCCAATCCAAATTACCACCGATCGACATAAACGTATAGAAGCTAGTCCACGCTACTATAATCATGTAATAAATAGAAATTAAACTAATTACGACTAGAGTACAATAACCAACTCCACTGAAAAACGGACTTATTGCGGAAAACGCTTTCAGTGGTCCCAGCGATGTATATTGTCCAATATAGAGCTCGAGAAAGAATAGAGGAAGTCCGATTAGGATCAACATCAGGAAAAATGGAATTAAAAATGCACCTGAAACAAAAAAAAAATCCTTAAAAAAATTGTTTGCAAAAAGAAAATTTCTGTAGAATCACTTTTTCTGTCCGTCGATGATTCATAAGATTATCATCCATATCGTATAAATTTGTTTAAAAATTTACGTAGTTAGTATTTTTTTATATTTTTTCTTTTACATTTGTAAGTCTGTACTGAATATCTGGTCTGAGTAGGTACATATTAATTAAATTTAATTTAAACATTTTAATTTTTTATGCTGCAAGTCACGAAGGGGATACCTGAGGGATCACAAGTCCGGACATGTCAATCTTACTTAAATTTTCAAGTAAACAATAACTTTGAATAAGTTATTTTCAAAAGGGAATCTCAGAGAAATGAGCTTTGTAATGCGTATATTGTGTTATTGCATTTCCTTTGTCGCGTCCGAGAACAAATTCTGTTATTCTTGAAAGAAAATGTGGAAAAATATTTTGTTACAAAATTCCTTTAAATGCTTAGTTTCGTAGAACGTTCGTTTTAATCTATATAATCTTTTAGAGCTAAGCGGCGACCTACAGTATTCTTGTCCTTACCCAGAATATATCCGCAACTGTAGAAGAATTTTATTATATTAAGCTTATGAGATATTACTTACCTTATTAAATAAGTTGGTATTGCAATGAATAAGAAGAAAACAAAAATAATTATAAACATGGAAGAAATAACAATAAAAATAGACAGCGAAAATGTGGAATATGTAACAAATTATATATACTTAGGCCAAATAGTTGCTTTTAAAAATTAAACAGATATAGAAATAGATAGATGATTGAAGTGTGCTTGGAAAGGGTATTGGTCCTTAATAAAAATATTTAAAAATTGTAGTTTTTCTATGTTATCTAAGAAAAAAATATTCGTGCTGTACATCTTGCCACGTCTCACACAAGGTTGCCAAAGTTGAGCTTTGTCTCGGAAAAATTTAATAAAATTTAGAACTTGTCAAAGAGGAATGGAACGAAGTCTGTTGGGAGTGACGTTGAAAGATTATAATAGAGCAGAAGACATGAGATCAACAACTGAGGTTGAAGATATAATAATAAAAGTAAAACAGCTAAAATGGCGATGGACAGGAGACTAGACCAAAAAATAGACTAAATTAATCACAGAATGGGAACCACGTGATGGTAGAAGACGAAGAGGCAGATAAGTCAAAAGTTTGATGGATGATATTAAAGTTATTGGAGAGAGAGCTTAAATGTTTACTTATTCAGGTTAGATAAAGCTTAAAGGCTACAAAAAAACCTTATTTAATATTCGATTTATGACTAAGATCATAAAAAAATCATTTAAATCTTCTTAAGCGCAACTAACAGAATCTCTATTGTCATATACTCAAATACGAGTAATAATAAAAAGTATTTTCTTTTTCATGTAAAAGAAGTATTCAAGAGTTTCATGTAAATATTTATCCTAATAAAATATTAACAGATCTACAAAACAAAAGGAACTACAGTACATTATCCATACATAACTGGGTACATACCACCACCATTCCTATAGCAAAGGTAGGGAAATCGCCACACATTCCCCAAGCCGACGGCGTATCCCAAACATGCCAATATGAATTCCAGCGGCCGGCCCCACGCCGCTCTTTCAACGGCGTCTTCAGAACTCGCATTGACGCTCCCGTTGGCTGGAACGTTGTTCTTGTTAGCCTGTCAGTATATATTATTATAATTTAAAAGAAGATCTTGAGTTTTTGTATATCTATATATTTTTGATATATACCTATGTTGAAAAAGAGGTTATTCGTGTGGCTGTAAACGTGAGAGATTGTAGATTCGATACCCGATCGACGAAATGAAATATTTTAATTTCTTTGCTTGGTGTCGAGGCAAAGCGCGAGGTTGAGTTCCGACGCTCAACACGGAATTCCTCGAAAATTCAAAGGAAAATGGAGTGTCTTAACATTAGGTTCCCTCTGCCTAAATTACTATTTGAAGGAATCAGCATAAAATTGAAGACAAATATGAAAAAAAAGAATATATCAAAATATATCTAGGTATTATTAGGTTCTTTATTGAAGACACTCTTTATTATTGATAAATTGTAAGCTGAGTACCAAAACTATTGAAACTAATCGAGTTATACTAGCAATTGAGTATGTAGCCTTTTGATTAATTAAGTAGAGTGGACAAGATTAGTATTATGTATTATAAATCTTGTCTACTCTACTTAATCAGCCAATCAAAAGGCACTTTCTATTCTGTATATAAAGTAGGGTAGGGTAGGTCAACACCTACTGTCAAGACACTTCGTTTTACATTTTCCTTCCGTAATCGAGATAGTCCGTAATGAGTAGCGGAACTCAAAACAAAAATGTATATAAAATGGATTTTTTACTAATTTACGACTAAAATATATTTACTCAACCCAGTCGAAGCTATTTTATATTTAATTTCACTTAAGAATATTATATCATATATCATTATTAACTTTAATTACAGCCATAAATAATAAGATTAAATAATGATATAACTATGTCTGGAAAGTGCTTAATCTGCATAGATACGGTATAAATCCAGCAATTAATTTCGTATTGTGCTATTAATAGTAAATAAATGTCGGGCTCAATAAAAATATAGCTGAAAATATTTAAGTTATAAGTATATTTTATTTCACCGTATCAATTTGTTAGCGCGGCGTTGTACTCCGCTACATAAACGTGATGTCTCAAATTAGGACAGAAAGAGGAGAATATCTATCTACTTTTTATCCTCCTGCCCGCTTTGACACAATAATAATATTTACTATTAAATTAAATATAATATAATTTAACTTATATTTTTGGTGACTCCGGTCTCACAGATCGGGATTATTGACCTAAGACTTTGATAATAAATAATTAGTTTGGTAACGTATAGATATTTTTAACATTTTTAAAGTGTTATTCCACACACTTAGGAAAAAAAAACTTATTTAGAAAACGTATAAAAATTTTGAGGCGCGGGTTCGAGTCCCGCTACGTTCAAATTTTTATACATTTTCTAAATGAGTAACGTATAGATAATTTTGTTTTTATCTTACATGTATATAAATGGCAATAAAATATAAATATTTGGTAAATCACAACTCGTTTATTATTATACAATTAGGACTTAGACACTATATATATATATCAACACTTTCTTCATAAGTCTTATATTTTTTATAACTATTTATATCTTAAATCGGCCTTTATTATTCTTACGACATTAAGAAATCTTGAAAAATAAATAAAAATATATATACTTCTAATACAAAAAACACACAACCCCTTGAAAACCAGTCTTCTTGTACCGTCAATACAGTACTGCAAGGCACTACGTACTCAAGGCATAAATATTTCTTGCTTTTGTGACAAGACTTTGTGTCTATTTTCCTACTACCCGCGTTCTTGGTATCGACCTTTTTGTAAAACGCCAACAGTCCCTCTCCTATCTTTAAAATTTTTGAAAGTCTTAGACTCAACACTCTAGGCAAGTTCAATTGTGTCGTTCTGTTGTATAAGACTCAATAAGTTTTACTAATGGTCACTGTTCAGCTTCACGCTGTATTCCGCATACAGCAAGGTAGGCAGAGGGAACCTAGTGTTAAGACACTCCGTTCTCCACTTTCTGCCGAATTCTGGAGGCATTGCGTGTTGAGTGGCAGAACTCAACGCCGCACTGATGGTAACTGTTTTATAATATTGTGGCTCCTAGTCTGACCTGATAAACTGACGCAGGCGTAGGCGTATTTTTTCGAACAACCCGGTCTCACAAACATACATGCCACCAATGGCGGGTTGACCAATGGACCAATTTAAACATTTCGTAATAAATTCGCTTTAGTAGTAACCATAATTTAATTATAATTAAATTTATAACTATATAATAAGAGGAGTTTGGGAGAGAGTCGATAAAATGAATTTAATTTGAGAAATATTATTTGCCACATAAGAATGTTTAATGGGCCGCGTGTTGCGTCCTTGACTTAAATGTCAAAAAAATTGGTATAGTACTATTACGATGCAGTTATAATTTTTTCTAAATTTTATATAAATGATATAAATGCGAATTTTGCTATATGGCAAAATTATTTCGTAATGTATAAGTGTTTTAAATTAGAATACATTTTTTCTAGGAAATGCAATGCTTCAAAGTAGCAATGGTGTGTAGATTTAAGAATAAAGTTTAATAAGAATCTTCTCATTTTATCAAAAAAAAAAACCAGTCCAAGACGGAGGCGAGTCGTGGCGCATGAGCACAAAATGTGACTGTAAAACCGACTGGTTATGGGTTCGATCCCCATTCGAGGAGAGTAAATATTTACTTAAATTTATATTTCCATTTCTTCGCTCTGGTGTAGAGGCAAGCGTAGCGTTGAGTTCTGCCACTCAAAACCTCCAGAATTCGACAGAAACTGGGGAACGGAGTGTCTTAACACTAGGTTCCATCTGTCTCCGCTGCTGTGTGCGGGATACAGCGTGAAAAACAAGAGACAATCTATATTACATTTTTGTCAAATATACATATTGAGAATAAACTGTATTTTTTTACTACACCTTTTTTATGTAATGGACCAAATAATGGAATATTTGTTAATTACTAATTTTGATGAAGGTGATTGTTTATTGAAAAGGCAAAGCCAACGAAAGTACGGGACAGCTGATGGTATGATCACCTCCGTCATACGGAGCCAACGGCGTTCTTACTATTATTTCATCACTAGTTCTTCATTTTTACCGTGACAACCCCTAGTACCTGTCATTCAGTGCATCTCTTCACTGTGGATAGATTCGGTTAGCTAAACGGACGCCGCAGCATTCATCTTTCTTTCATTCTTCTTCCGTAACACCCATGACAAATTTACATAATTTTATTTACTTAACTGATGTAGTTAAGTAAATAAAATTATGTAATGAAGTTGTGATTACTATTCCTTGAACTGCTTATATCTGACATCCTTTTAGCTGGTATGTCTGTATGTATATGGTATTCAAATAATAATAGGTATATATGCTTAAGCTATCAAAATTACACGATTAAAATGATGAGATCATTGATTTGTTTTCTGAGATAAATTCATTAATTTGTTTTCTAAGATAACGTTGCAAATTAAAAACATTGATTTTCGATTGCACTATATATATATTAAATAAGTTTGACATTTACGTGACGTATTTTTTGTAGCTATAGATACATATGAATACATTTTTATAGCGATATTTTTTATTCCTCTTTCTGTCATGGTTATATTTAGAGGTAACATTTTCGAGAAACTTTAACTATATGTATGTAAAAAATTAAATCAGCTTCACGCTGTATCCCGCACACAGCAGAGTAGGCAGAGGGAACCTAGTGTTAAAACACTCCGTTCCCCACTTTCCGCCAAGTTCTAGAGGCATTGCGTGTTAAGTGGCGGAACTCAACAAAGCGCTTTGCTACATCATAGCAAAAAAAATAGATGGTGTTACATTTTTATATTATTTTCACGTTCTAGTTCCCACTAACACAGTAGTGTCTCAAAAATTGGGCAGAAACTGGTGGACACAGTGTCTTATCTCAATTTTTCTCGGCCCTCCCTATGCCTCCCTCCCTATCCGACGCATGTCCCCTTTTATTATAGGGCACGCACTGAGAACTTAGTGACGAATCACTTTGGCTCCCATTAACCACCCAATTTATAAATCTTCACCTTCTAGAGCTTGAAAATGAAAATCAGTTAAATAAAAGGTATTTTATATTATAATTATTTACAAAATACTATAGAGACGCCTTGAATTGAGCGTAAGTGCTTCACAATTTCTTAGTACAATAAGGAGGGTGCTTACAAACTTATTCCTTTCAAACAACTGAATAATTATTTTAATTAAAATGCAAATTTGTCTTCAATTACTGTAGATTGAATAGAAACGCTTAGTTCGATTCGTTTTCCTTTTATAAAACAATATTTTGTAAATTTTTGTACAAAATATAAAGCAACGTTTTTTTATGTGTAATATATGTGTCTATAAAAGAATATAATAATACCTGCAATAGCGTTTGTAAATGCGTCAGTTGAGAGTTGAATTTTCGCTAGGGGTAATGAATTATTTTTATTTCCTCGTTTGCTTTGGTGCGGTGTTGAGTTCCGTAACTCACGACGCAATATCTCGAAAATTAGATGGTATTCCACTTCACACGTTAAACACACCGTTATATAATTTTGGCCTAATTTTCGAGACATTACGTGTTGAGTGACGAAATCCAACGTCACACCTAGTCTTCTAACCAGAGCGGGAAAATTATAATAATTCGTTCACCCGAATGGGAACCGAACCCATAACCGTTGTGCTTATAGTTAGACATAGAGCCGTTGCGTCAAGAGGAACTCTCTATCTATAGAATAGAATCACTAATTGTACTTGTATGTGTCAATACATTATACATTATCTTGTCATAAATCAATTTGTGTCACTCTAATCGTTACGAAATTTATACATCATTAGGCGATAAAAATATTATAATGATTATTACTATGTTCATAGAAAATGTCGTTATTATATTCTGTTTTAGGGTTTCTTACTTCAAACGAAAAACGGAACCCTTATAGAGTCACATTGCTGTCCAGACGGACCAGTCAAGACCATTTATCTTGAGATCTCATGCAACATCAGAAAAGACAAGCTTGTGAGTCAACTCAATCAAAAGATAAGAGCATGCATGCACCGTTATTGCTGCATTTCATATGAAATTCACCGGACCTAATGAAATTTGTCGCGAAGAGTGAACTTACAATACAAAGAAAGGAAAAAAATTCTAAAAGTGTAAATTTATAAATATTTCGTAGAAAAATAATCCACAAACTTAAAATTTTAGTTCATTTCATACAAAATAATTGCATACTCAATATTTTCAACGGTTATTAGTTGTATTTGCCATTTTGATACAGAACCCTTAATGGATGAGACCGACTCGCACTATAAGTTTTTTATATTATTATTAAACGTCAATATCTTTGATTTGAACAGTTGTGTACAGTAAGTTCTCAAAACAGAAAGAGCCCAGTGTCAAGACACTCCCTTACCGCTTTCCGTTTGAATTCGGGGTATAGCATGTACCTTGGGTTGAAGCTATTGAGCGAGGAAATGAAAATAATTCATTTCTCCGAGTAGGAATCTACGCCATATTACGTCAGATTCTATTTATAATATTGCAAGATTTAATATCTTTACAAAAAAAGTATATATGCATAAGTTCGGTTGGTATAGATCCACTAAATCGTATAGCCTGATTGAAATTATAACTAATTGCTATAATACTGACGACTAAATGGATTGTCCATTTATGCATTTCTACATACATATAGTTAAATTTTCTTAAAAATGTTTACATAACAGAAAGATGAATACAAAAATTTATAATTTTATTTATTTTTTATATTTCTCTAAATTTTATAGATCGCACTATTCTATAATATATCTTATGAAAATAAATTATAAAAAAAAATTAAATTAAAATAATAATTACCTCCTTCATAGTGTAATTTCCACCAGCCATTTTAAAAGCTCGTTCTCCGTTTTGTGGTAAATAAGAATTTTATGCTTTTTGAAACACATATGTAATTAAAATGCCAACTGAAATATGAAGACACTAGTGCATATTATAGAACACTCAAACAGACTGATCTATATACTATCACACTATATGCTTCCAAATTACTAAGCTTATCATCGAAGACTGATATTATGAATGATATCTGGAAGTAATCAGCGATATAACATTTCACGTGAGGATTAAAAATATGAAAAAGATGAGATATGGAGTTGCGTCGATTGAAATTAGTTTTTGGATTGTTAAATGTGTCGATTTCTATTAGATTGTCACTGATTTTATAACTACTATATAAAATGCTTTTAATAGTTTTATAAATCGTATTATTTATATTTTTTTATTTTAATTTGTGATTTAAATTTTGGATGGATTTTTAATTTTGTAATTTTTTATTGATTTTCTATGGTTGATTTATTATTTTGAAGGACACCGTGTCGAAGTTTAACATATTTCTTTTAACACCTAAGTATTTGATAAAATGTGAACTATAAATAGATATTTTTATTGTGTGACTATTGGTACCATTATAAAATGGTAAATATAATATAGAGGGTCTGCAGAGATGATTAGTCTATGAGTGCATATAATCAACTAGCGAAGTAAACGCGGCTTCGCCCGCTTAAAATTGTTTTTTAATGTATATGTAAAAATATAATGCTATAAATTGTAACCTATATGCTATTCAGATTTATAAGTTATATTGTTAAGTGTAAAGTACTAATATCTATCAGTATGATATCTTACAAAAAGCGAAAGACCTATTTCAAATTTTAATATAGTCGAATGGGCTTTTAATTACCAACTGTGACTAGCTTATTATAATAAAAAAATTAAATTAAAAATAAAATCACTTTATAAAATAAATCATAAGTTATAATAGTGTCTCCAGTCTGCATATTTTAAATGTTTACGTAAAAAAATTAAGATTTTTTCACCGGAATTCGACGATTATAATATATTATTATCTAATCAATAACAATACATTAGTCATAATAAAGAACATCGAATTAAAATTTAGTAAATTATATTTAGGTATTAGTGTTCTCAAAATAATTGATATGAATGGCTGTATTTTATCAATAAAATTTTAAATGTTACCACTTCGACCGCTCAGAGATATAGTGGTAGTGGTGTAGTGGGTAAAACTATTACATACGACCACATCCCATTTCTTGTTAAAATATTCTATACAGGTATAAAATGTAAATTTAAATTTAAAAATATATCGTTGTTCTAAGGATATTTCAAGGATGCTTGCATAAATAATATTTTGAATTTGATTTTTAATTTTATAGTAAGCGAAGCTAGTCACAGTTGGCGAACGAAGGAATTTATTGAGATGTATGTATTCCCCTATGATCGATTAAAAAATAAAATGATATGTTGAGCTTACAACAGCTATCGCGTTTGACTTAGTTTGTATTATAGATATTCATGCGAGTGCCGCCTCTATGGTTATTAGGTCATACGGACTGTATTTTTGGCAGTGGGTCAAAATAAATCACAGTATTTTGTTTATTCTCTTATTTTCTATATTTTTGAAATTTTAAGAAAGTTATATTAATACATTTCTTTCTTAATTATACAATTATTAAATACTTTGTTATATGTGTTTCGCTAATAACTCAGTTCTAAGATGGCCAGAATTTTCAGGATGATATACCTGAATCTATTAAATCATATCATTTTCATCTCTTTACATTCTGGACCCAAGTACTCATGCAATCGTTTCAGTCTCTTTTGTCTGGTATGGAAGTCATGATACTATATAGTACTACATAGTATCATGGTCTATATTGAATAAGAATTTACTAAATGCCGAGCATTAGTGAACAATAAATGTTATTGGGAAGAATTTGTTTGGTGACCAACAGCTGTCTTAATAAGCACACGAATAAGCTCATTGATTATAGAATACGATATAAGCTCATTGATTATAGAATACGATATAAGCTCATCGATTATAGAATACGATATAAGCTCATTGATTATAGAATACGATATAAGCTCATTGATTATAGAATACGATATAAGCTCATCGATTATAGAATACGATATAAGCTCATTGATTATAGAATACGATATAAGCTCATTGATTATAGAATATGATATAAGCTCATTGATTCTCATGCCTCAATCAAGTTCGGTTAGGTCCCACTACTTTTTCGTTTTTTAAGCATTTCAGCAATGCCGAGTTTCACCCAGGATAATTGTGGGAATCAGTTCAAGTTTAGGAGGTGATTTTGAGTGAAAAATTGAAAAGATGGCACAACTCCTGGAATTTGTTAACCCATCTCTTGTACAAGACTGCACTGTGTACACAGCTTATATAAAACGACACCCTACGATATGCACAAGCATGCCTACGATAAGCAAAGTCTTCTTATTCCTGTGTGTTTCATCAAGAGAGTGACTCTGTACCTTGTCGATGAAACGAAATGTTGGTGGAATTTTAGAAGAAGTACAGGACTCGTAATTTTCTATAAACCTAACGTACCATTAAACTCTCGAATAATATAAACTTCAATCAAACTTCCTCCTTCCTTCTAGTAACAGACAAACAAACACAAAAATTCTTCGCCTTCTTCGCGGGTCTATTGTTTTCGAGTTATGATACTAACTTAATACAAAAAAAATCACCTGTGATGCCAAATATACAATCATCGCTGTCACAACGATATTTGGGGGTGAATTTACAGTAAAAACAAATTAACACCCAAGCATCGTATTTTTTTATATAAACTTGTGTACAAAGAAGGCAGCGTTGAGTTCCACCAGTCAACACACAATCCCTCCAAATTTTTTTAGAGGACAACGAAGTGTCTTAAAATTAGAATCCCTCTGCCTACTCTGCTGTGCGCAGGGTAGTAATACAAGTATGACAAATTATATTGATTCATCACTATATTCTATTTACTAATAATTTTAACTCTATAAGCATATAACATAATCATAAAGAAGTAATTACGCTCTTCCAATACAACACCATGACTTATATTTTCAAGTTAAATTCAACTTAAATGTGGGAGTTAATTAAATAAAACAAGGCTATGATCGATTTATGGTTCCCGGGAGCTTAGCGATCTAATTCCTTGATAAAAACTAATTGGACTCCCGGTAAAATGGTTATATTTGAAAGTTATCTACCACTCATGCTAGTATCCCCGGGGCGTGCTTCATCTTGAAACAAAGAAATCATATGAAAACTACCAAAGTATCATAATGTTATATTTATAAGGTCAAAAAAAATAATCTTATAATATAATTAATCGCTTCCGACTAACCTAACTAAGGAAACAACTATAATTCTTCAGCTTCACGCTGTATCCCGCACTCAGCTGGGTAGACAAAGGTAACCTAGTGTTATGATACTCCCCACTTTTCGTCGAATTCTGGGGGAATTGCGGGCTGTGTGCTCAACACCACGGCGAAAAATGGAAATATAAATTTAAGTAAATATTTCATCTCCTCGAGTGGGCATCGAATCCACAACCAGTCGCATTTACAGTCACACTTTGTGACCGATTATATTTCTGTTTTTTTTTCTTGTTGGGAGTGACAATCGAACCTACAAAGATCACCTGTATAGTAGATACTAGACACTGATATTTTACATTTTTAATTTTCCTAACTCTCTTTCGCTTTCCACCCGAATTCGAGACATTGCATGTTGATTAAACTAAGGGAAGGGAACTGACTGATCATCTTCCTTGGTTATTTTAATAAATATTATATTTAAATGCTAAACTCATCGTTGAACACAAATATATAACCAAGTAGGTATTTTAATAAAAATTGTTGTAATTGAATGAACTAACAGTAAAATATCGTTGGCTTAGAGTATAAACTTACTACTACTTATAACTAACAGCCTATTAAACAAATTATTAGCAGAGGCAAAAAAAATAGAAGTATTAGTATATATTATGTATTATATTACTATTCTCTTCTTTATAAAATAAAATAAAGACTAATTTTGTAGGTTTTTTTACACTTTCGAATGGTATAAACATGTAGGTAGAAACAAAAACTGATTTAGCAAGTTTACACCTAAACCCACGATTCAACATTTAAAGAACCCAAAAATATTACATTTGCAAGTGAACATTGTTCCACTGTACAAGATGTACTTTTTAGGGTTCCGTATCTCAAATTTAAAAAACGGAACCCTTATCACGACCGGTTTAATGTCCGTCTGTCAAGACTATTTACTTCGAAATCGCGTAGAGGTATCAAGTTAAATTTAATATTAAATATTTGGCTAAGTCATCTCTCAGAGCGCAAAAAAATCAAGCTTCTAAGTCAACACAGTCAAAAGATACGAGCATTTATAGATGATTTTTACGCGTAAACAAAACCTTTAGGGTACATCCCGTGAACTTACAGTTTTGAAATTTCGTACAAAAGGGAGAATTTATAAATAAAGAAAAAAAACCGGAAAATAAATTAATATGGGTAAAAATTTTTATTTTTTTTTTTAATTTTAATTCTTATTTACACTACAGACTTATGGTCCGTACCTTTTGTTATTATTATTACATTTCTTCTTTTAAATTTTTTCTGTAGATATTACTTAGAACTAGACTTATGTTATAACATACATTTATCTCTATATTTACATAATATCTGCTTAAGAAAGTCCAGTTATTGATTTCAGTTGCAAAAAAATATATATATTACAAATTTGTATTTGTAGTTACTTCATTTCATACAAAATGAGTGCATACGCCCGCAAAAATAACTAACTAAATAACTTTAATAACTTAATTAAAATCGATAGTGCATTTCCCGTAGCCCTACAATCATGAAATTTACAATAAGTAAAAAATTGCAATATTTTTTTTTTAAAAATCCGAAATATGGAAATTTACATTTTTATTACAGATAAAACTATTGCAAACTTATTAGTGTTTTATTTTATACAAAATTACTGCAAAACCTCTGCGGGCGTATTGCACTTATTTTTTATCAATTTTTATAAGTTGTACTTCCCATTGACATGCATTACTGAAACTGGTACGGAACCCTCAATGAGCGTCCAACTCGCGCTTGACCGTTTTTTCATATCAGGATTAATAGCCTCATAAGTCCTATTACAGCTGCAGATTTTGTTACATAAATGAAAGCATATATTTCTTTCCCAAGAATTAATGAAGAGACAGCTTAACAAGTACGATTTATAACAAGTTAGCTGTAAAAGTAAATTAAAAACTTAATTGGTCATAAATCTCTGAGCTAATGAAATAGCTTCTGATATTATAAGCTTATTTTTATGCTCCCGTTAAATACTTTGTTACTTATTAAAAGTTATATATATATCGAGATGGTAGATGGTAGATATTATGAACATATATTTTTGTAGCTTCACGCTGTACCCTGCACATAGGAGGGGAAGCAGATGGAACCTGGGAACCTAGCGTCAAGACACTCCGTTCACACACACACCAATTAAGAGTAAGTGGAATACAGCGTTAAACTGATTTTATAAATAAATAAAAAAATGGTACACATACTATTGTACGATTGATAGTAAATACTTTTATATAATTTTCGATATATTGTGTGATAAATGGTGGAACTCATCACTGCGCTTCGCCTAGTTCACTAGAGGTGGAAGGTAATGTATCTTCCCTAGTAGTATGTTAATAATGATCCCAGTCGTGGCACAAGGTCACAAGAGGCACATTCGATTCCCACTTGAAATATTTTTTTACTATTTTCATTTTCTCGCTCTAGTAAAGAGGCTAAGGGCGGCGTTGAGTTGCGCCACTTAACACGCAATGCCTCCAGAATTCGGCGTAGTCTTAACACCAAGATTCGATTTTCAAAGTAAAAATAAACATATGTGTTTGTCATTCTTATATCATATATTGCGTTATTAAAAAATATTACATTTCAGTTTCAAAACTAGAAGAACTTTCACATAACTAAAATAAGAGAGCAACAAGACATCGCGACCTATTTTACCACTTCGAGATAAACTTCTTAACTTTTGCCAATTAAATTTAGTTTTAAGTGTCATAATTGAATAGAACAAAAAATATAAGCCCGATAAAAGTTAGAGGCGAGAGGCGCGAGTTAAATGAATCCAGAACTCAGGGTTTATCCTACAAAGATGTATAAATTATAAAATGTGACTTTAAATTTAATATTAATTTTTTAGAATAAGTCCTAGTCGGATTCGCCCATTGAAGGGTTTCGTACCGGTTATAAGTTATCGGGAACTTCCGTTGTAAATATAGTAGTTAGTTAAGTAAATAGTAGGTAATATTTTGTATGAGTTTGTATCTGTTCTAAATACACGAGAATTACACGACGATCTTCATTAAAATACGACAAAAATTATTAATAAACGCGCGTTTCCTTTAGTTACATTGACATAAACCTTTGATTTTTTTTATGCTCCAAGGATCAAGGTCGGAATATTTCATATTAATTTCTGCTTGATACCTCCGCACGTTCTGGAAAAAATGGTATTGATAAAAGAATAGTATGGTTTCCACTAATAGACAGAGTTATTGATTGATCAGATTTTTTTCTTTATTTGTATTATAAGATTTCACTTTGTGCTAAATTTCATAACTGTCGGTTCACGAGAATATCCTATATACTTATTTAGATAAGGAATAACATTTAAAAATGTTAAAAAAGTATCCTAAATGTATTGATATGCAAGAAAATAGATGCAGTAATGCTCGTATCTATTGATTGCGTTGACTTAGATGTTTCATTTTTTCTGTACTTAAATTATCATAGATTTAAATATTTAATAGATACTAATTACAGCCTGGTACCTTCACACGATCTCTCGACAGTAAGTATCAAGCTGTGCACGAATTAAATACATAAATGGTCTTGCCGGACGGACAGACGGACAATAAAGTTAAAATAAAATAAAATTAAATTAAATTAGCTTCACGCTGTATCCCGCACGCAGCAGGGTAGGCAGAGGGAATCTAGTGTAAGACACTCCGTTTTCTGCCGAATTCTGGAGGCAATGCGTGTTAAGTGGCAGAACTCATCGCTGCGCTTTGCCTCGACACCAGAGCGAAGAAATGGAAATATAAATTTAAGTAAATATTTCATCTCCTCGAGTGGGGATCGAACCCACAACCAGTCGGTTTGACAGTCACACTTTGTGACAATAAAGTTATCCTATAAGGATTCTGTTTTTACCTTTTGTGGTACAGAACCCTAAAATGAGAGAATTATTTAAGAAATTTAAATTTACGAAATTTTTAAAAGCAAGAAATTCCTTCCATTCATTCTTTCACACTAAAAAAATAATATGAAATTTGTTTCTGAGACCTATCTTTAAAAAATAGAAATTTTAATTCACAGACAGTGTCTATATCTATTACTGATAAGCTCAAATTTTCGATAAGTCCTCTAATCATTTATATATTTTGTTTATATGTATATACATGTGTATGAAGATTAAATGGGTTTTAAACTCGACACAGTCTATATAAACTTAAAAACTTTGACTTAAAAATATCGAAACACTTCCCACTCGAGGCAATTAAATATTTATTATTTTCATTTCGCGCGACGTTAAGTTCCGCTACTCAACACGCAATGCCTCAAGAATCCAGGGAAACGGAAATTTCTTAATTGGAATGGAATATAGGCCATATTAGGTTCCCAGATCCCCTCTGCTTGGGCAGACCTAGCAGGGCTGAGTTATTGCTAAAAAATGAAAGAAATTATAAATATCCAGGGGCAAAAATCTATCTAAGTACATTTGTTATATATTAATATTGAAAATTATTTGATATATTTAAATTATATCTCTTCTTCCGCTCTGGCAGGATCAAAACCGGCGTTGGGTTCCGCTATTTAACAAACAATATCTCAATTCAGTGGAAAATGGAGATGAATATTGTAATACTAATACCGTCTATCCTACTTTTAAATTACTCTTACTACGACATTAATTATTATGACAAAGTATTATTTTATTTTTTACTTAAAAATTTAATTTCTTAAAGGCAATCAACATTATAAATACAGCTGAACTTTAGCTGTTATCACTCCACGTTACTACAATAGGTTCTCTCGGGGTTTCTCAAGAAACTTTAATTAAAGATGCAACTACACAAAACGAATGTTGGTTTTAATCTAGTAATAGTTTCGCAGCAACAATCGTTGTAATATATCAAATGGAAACGTATTTAAACTTATCTTTATGTTATTTTTTCTTATCTTTTTATGAGTAAGTACCTAATTGGCTACTGCAAGGGTCCCCAAAGTCACAATATTTTATTTTCTGATTTTTTTTTATGCCACTTTTAAATTTTCAAATGTTGTATATTGCACCTATATGTATATTACATGCATGTGTAATATGGAATTATATTAAAATTTTATGCAATTTTTTTTTGTAAATAATACATTTAAAATTATTAAAAAGTCTGTAATTTACGTTTCTATAGATAGTGATAAAGTAACTTAACTAAAAAATATATATATTTTCATCATTTTAGGAAATCGCCAAAAATTGTTGAGAGTTAGGTCACTATTATTATAAAAGAGTAATAAATTCTTTTCTAAATAGTAGTTTTTTTAGGCTGCCTGTCCACCGGAGCGGAGCGAGGCAGCGGAGCGGAGAATCGGATAAGTATTAACAAATAAGATTGCACAAAATCTCCGCTCCTCTTTAGTGGACAGGGAATTGCGAACTAGTTTAAAAATTCATACATAACCGGTAAGCGGAGCGGAGATGCGGAGTAGGATGGCGGAGCGGGGAAGCGAGTGCGGGCTGCGCTCGCGCCCCGCAGTGTGCCAGCGACCAGCGTAGTCTGACTAGTGCATTTGTGGACGACGTAATGAAGAAAATGGATGAAAAACTTATCGATAGTGAAAAAGTGAGCTCGAAATAACTCGTCGCGTACTCATATCCCCGCGTATGAAAAATAGTCCGCAACTCCGCTCCGCATTACTTTCTAGCTCCGCTCTGGTGGACATACACAGTCTGCAACTCCGCTCCGCATTACTCTGTTACTCCGCTCCGCTGCCTCGCTCCGCTCCGGTGGACAGGCAGCCTTATTCTGTCTCTAAACGCCGTGCTAAAACCCTGTCTACCTGTATACCTACGTGTGATATTACTTATGAATTAAAAAAAATAAAGAATTAATTAAAACTTACATATACCTCATACTTGGAGAGTTTCCAAAAGATGCGGGTTGGAATCCCACTACGTAAAATTTTTTTATACGTTTTTTAAAAAAAAATCTATGATCAGTATAAAATAGCATTTTAAATACATAAAACAATATTAGTTTAATTGTCTTATAAATTTGAATCTCTACAATAGGTTCCCTGTGCTTACCTTGCTCTGTGAGAAGAACGGTAAAGTTCCTTTTATTTTGGCTTACTTATAACTTTTGAGTTTAAAAATACATCGTATCGTATGGAAATGAAATATTTAATATTTTCATTTCTTCGCTCTGGTGACAAGGCAAAGCGTGGCGTTGAGTTTCGCCACTAAGCACGCAAGCCTCCAGAGCCACTAAGCATCCTCAAAAATGTAAAAATACATCGTATAAGAAGACGTTTTAAGTAAATTTAGTGATGATATTGTAATTTTAATGTTTCTCAGAAAACTACAAAGAATATAGATTAAAACCTTAAAAATGTTCGAAAGCTTCTAAGAAATTATAATATTTATATGAACTCTTTATATTATAATGTAAAATTATTTCATGATGAAAATCTTTTGATATATTAACTTTAAAGATAATTGCCTAGAAAGTTATAGAGACTTACGTGATATAACTTATTAGATAGTAGTAACTGTATAGTAGTAGTAGTGGGTTGACAGACGAATAAATAAATAAAAAAAAAATACCGTACTGTTATAATATGAATCTAGAAGCTGTCGTGGCGCAGAGGCACAAGCGTGTAAAAGCAACGGTTGTAGGTTCGATTCACACTAAGGAGAGTGAAATATTTAATAAGACAAAGCGCGGCGTTTAGTTTCACCATTTAAGACGACATTCCTCAAGAAAATGTCGGAAAATGGGGAATATAAGTGTCTTATTAGACGATAGAAGGTTCCCAGATTTCTTTTGCATATACTGGATATAGATTGAAAAATTCAGCTAAAAAAAACATTTATCTATTGGCCATAATATGTCAACGTCTCTTTATAAACATGAAAGTTATGGGTTCGATGTCCACTCGAGGGAAATAATTATTTTCGATCTGTTCTGGCAATACTAAACGCGGCGTTAAGTTTCGCCGCACAACACACAATGCCTCCAATTAGGACATATCTCCCTACATAATAAAAATAATATTCATTTCAAATTTCTATATTATAATATTAACATACAATTCAAATGAACTATACTAAAATACTTTTCAATATAGACTAAAGAAGTAACTAAATGAGATTTCAAGACTTACTCGTACGTTGAAGAAATCAAAAGCAGCCACATCTGCCGGAACAATAAAAAGTTGCTACGACATGTTATAATGCAATGCAATGAAGTTATTGTAATAACGCGAGACACACGTC
Organism: Heliconius erato x Heliconius himera; assembly: GCA_013421005.1. Lineage (NCBI taxonomy): Eukaryota > Metazoa > Arthropoda > Insecta > Lepidoptera > Nymphalidae > Heliconius > Heliconius erato x Heliconius himera. The sequence goes on along the minus strand of JAATLQ010035026.1, from coordinate 1,036 downwards.
CATTTAAAATAATAATATTTTTTATTTTTATATATAATATTTTTGTGTTTTTTATTTCTGCGGAGAAAATAGATGAGTGAATTCGATTTCATCTCTACAATATTAAATTAAATCAGCTTCACACTGTATCCCGCACACAGGGTTGGCAGAGACAACCTAGTGTTAAGACACTCCTTTCCCCATTTTCCGCTCAATTCTGGAGGCATTGCGTGTTGAATCTAGAGGCGATCGTGGCGCAGAGGCTCGAGCGTGTAAGAGCAACGGCTGTGGGTTCGATTCCCACTAAGTGGAATAAAATATTTAATATTTTCTTTGGTTCGCTCTGGCAACGAAGCAAAGCGCGGCGTTAAGAAACTCAACACCACATTTTACCTCAAACTAAGAATTGAATTGGACCAAACAAATGAAAATATTAAATATTTTATTTCCTCGAGTGGGAATCGAATCGAACCCACACCAAGTCACAAGCTCCTGGATCCGAGCCACGCCTGCCTCTGATTTTATAATTCTTGTAATGAAATATTAATTTCAAAGAAATTAACATTGTGTGTATTGTAGCCAAAAATAAAGACATCGCGTGTCGGGAAATTTATTGGGCGATAACCACTTTTATGAGACATTCATGACTTTTTTAATGACGTTAGGTTCATAATTAAAATTTGATATCATTTATTATTTGTTTTGTGTAAGCTATTTGAGCTGTTGTTAGAAAATTACAATTTTCAATACGATTGTTTGGAGATTAAAGAGTTTATTAAGTAATAACTTTTGTTTTATTTATATTGTTTTGATTGTTTTTAACCCATATAGACCCGCCGTGCCCAAATGGGGACATTTATAAAAGTGCCCTCGTTATTTTTATAATTTTATATTTATGCAGTTCATGTCTACAATTGTGTCGATAAACAGTGTATCTTTATATTGTGGCCGAAAAAGTCATTTAAAAAACATTTATAATTGTTCATTTTGTGCCTTTTGTGGAGCTGTTGCATAAATTAGAGAAGGCATAAAGTAACTATTTTTTATTCTTAACTTT